>VVHJ01000756.1:0-17821 GCA_015107715.1 Tylochromis polylepis | reverse complement strand
CTCACCGTCTACCTCCCCCAGCCCCGACTCGCACACACAAACACACACATAGCACTGTCCCACTGTCCCACTGCCCCTGCAACTCCTGGCGTGACCTTGCTCTGCCTCTGGAGAACCCAGCTGGAACACTTTGTAGCTGCATTCTGAGCACACGGACAGAAGCGTAACAACTCTCAAGAAGTGAGAGTGAGAAGGGGGACAAATTGAAATCAAAGTCATAAAGATGCCTGTATGATGTATTCTGTAAATGGCTATAAGAGGAACAAAAAAACACTCTGATGCTCAGTGGAAATAAAAGAAGGTAAATGATCACAAATATGAAGAAAAACTCCCAATGATTTCTTACTGAAGAAAGTTTTAAAAAACACAGGTGAACTGAACATAACTTAATTTACGCTTAGTTATATGAAAGACAGGTACATGAGATACACGCTGTTACTGTTGTGTTTCAGCCCTCTCTCAAGACCACTGTCTTGGAGATATTTTGCCAAGAACTTCATTATGAATGTTTTGTGTGCCAGTGAATATTATCAGATACCTTCAATATAAATGTTGCCTCATTATGTTGTTAGGAGACATGGTTGAAGTTATTATTAAGATACTGAAGGTGTTATTAAGGGAAATGAACACACATCCGTAGTATAAAAAACTGTTGGTGATTGAAGTATACATGGTCCCTGTATTGCCATGACAGGTCATCCATCATGACTCATCTGTTCTCATGTTGCGGGGATCTTGGCCCTGTTGTGAACAATGTCCCTATAACCTTATGAGTTGCCTGCCACCACTTCCCATCACTGACATCTAATATTGATGCTGTCTCTTCTCAGGTAATGAAAGGGCTGATTTGAGATCAGGATGCTGATAGAGACGGTAATCTGCATATGCTCTCTCATGAAAATGGAGAAGGGCCCACTTGAAATAACCCTGTATGTCTGGTCGCATAAACCTTTGGCATAAACAGAAAATAGGCAGATATCTTAAATGTTACTGGTGAGTTGATTCTTCAGCATCGCACCGACTCAGGGGTGATTCGGCATTGCTGGAAATATGGATACGAAAAAACATCCGAGAATTTCGCATGTATTTAAAAGTAAAATATCAGAGGGAACTAACTGTACTGATTTAATATTTACCAGGTATCAAACAAATTTAAACAGATGTCTATAAATATTTATCATATGAATTTGAACCCTTTTATGTCCCTGCTACACTGTTTCTTTCCCTTTCCCTCTGTCTCTCTTACATACACATACACACAGCAAACAGACAGCACTCACAAAACACACTTTGAAATACAGGATGTGAATCTTCTGATGTTCCAAAAGTCAAAGTTTGTTTTTGTCTACACGCAATACCAAAAAGTTTTTTTAAAAAAATGCAGAAAAAGCATTTGCAATCATGCTATTGCAATGACGTCGTTGTTTAGAAAAATCAAAACGTGCACAGAGAGTGCACCGAGTGGTGGGACGGGGCTTGTTTGCAGTTTGCTTGCATTCTAATAACTCTTTTATGCAAAGCTTTACTGAAGCACTGTGTGTGGTCCACTTCGGTCCGATCTACCGAGCGGATGGCCACGGTGGCCGCGTTGTTGTCTTTTTGACTTCATTTTTCAACATTGGCCAGTGTTGCTTATAATAAAACCAGATTATGAAAACATTTTGGAGTCCTGACATGCACTGACAAATTCAAACATCAACAAGGAGATATGACAAAAAAGGGCACCCAAAAGCACTCTGCCAATGTTCGTGTAAACAGCATTAGTAAATTAATTGAAGGTTATTGTGACACTTTCTGTCTATATTTCATCATTCTATTTTCAGGTTTGTTCTATAAACAGCTGGAATTCCGGGGAGTGAGTCTAGGTGGGGGATTTCGGGTTATTCTAGTCTCTTCGTGATCCTGCACAGTACACCACCAACAGCAGCAGAATCAGATTTCTACTTTTTTACTACATGGACATTTTAGGATTGAGCAAACATGATTTCAGGATTTTGGAAGAAAATTAACTAGTAATTAAGTTTGTTTTTAGATCCACCTGTTGAAACCTCCATCAACACTACAGAGCGATTACATTCACTATGTACACAGTTTGAGTGCTGCAAACCCTTCTCCACACAAATGGCTTGCGCATCCCTCGTATGTTGCAGATCGGGCCTCTAACCTACCCACAACTGCCTCTCCAGAGAAATATCACACGGTTGTGGGTGCTAATCATGTCGAGTGGTTTAGTCTTTATAAACACAGCGTAAAAACTGGACCACATGAACAATCTGGTAATTCAGTAGCGGTCGGCATACGCTGCTGCTATTCCATTTCAGTGTGGATTATGAATGCATGTGCAAAGCCGTTGCCCTCTTAATGATGGCCCTGTGATATTACAGCTGCTCACAATTAGCCAGGACTCCCCCCCGGCGGCCAGAGCTCCCCTACGTAAATAAACGGTGGGACGAGGGAGGCTGAGCACAGTAAGCGCTGAAACAACATGGTTGATTTGGACATCTGGTGTGGTAATAGAAATGTCTCTTCCACACTTTGACGTAATGAATAGGGATCAGAGTCTTGGTTTAAGAACGACTTGTGTGGATGATGGAGACACGGCATGCTTCATACATCACTGGTTATTCTCATGTCGAGGGTGGGGAGGGGAGGGCTATTCCAGGACAGAGAAAGATATAGGAAGCTGTTTTGCTGAATGATATAGTAGTGAAATAAAATAAAATAAATTTTAAAGGGGGGAAAAACATGGCAAAACAATAAATAGAATGGGCAAATTTCCTACACTGCTGAGAACCATGGCATCTGGTAGAAAACCTGTTACTGAGGTTAAATTTTTTTTTTATTTATATCAACATAAGTGAGTCTTTAAAAAGACAGTTTAGTGTAAGTTTTTGAAACATCAATAATGGGTTACTCTAGAAATTCCTAGAAATGACAGCTGGAAATAAGTAAACAAAAACTTGTCCAGTAAAAGCAAAGATATTGTAACTTAATCCCCAGTATGGGCCATGGCTCTCCCATGCTACACTTTCTATTATTCCAATTTGATTGGATGTTTTAGCAGACCATATTCCCTTTAAATGAATAACACTATAATTCTAGGCATGAGAGTCATCCATGCTCTGACTTTTTTCCACTTTGTGAAAAGAACTACTTGAAATATTGTCAAAATGTTAATAAAATGTCTGCGAGGCCTCCCTTACTGTTTAAATTTAAAGCAGTTGCTCCAAATCTGTGATCACAAAACTAATGTGGGGTGTGGATAACTAATGTTATCTTAAAACACCCATTTATATCACTGATTTTATCAAAAACTATGAAGCTTCACATCTGATCCGAGGTAACCTCGCAGACTTGAGAAAAAAAGCTCTTGGAGTGCTACAGAAGGCATTATGTCACTGGCACTTGTCGTAACAAGTAATCTGATCTCTGTGTCTAAAATCAGTAGAGTGCGTCTTTGAGCAACCAAATGTTGGTCAGCGTTCAGCATGGAAATGGATATGTAGTGTAATGTGCTGGTGTTCATTAAGTCTGATGAGTGCTCTTCTACATCGTAATGGTTGTATAATGGCACAAAACTAGAAGTCCATTCTACAGGACCAAGAGTACCCTAGGGTGCGACCAGTGTTTCCTCGTGATGTGCCCTTTTTTTTAATGATTATACCTCTGTATACTGTGAATAACACTGTATATAATTCAGATTGAGACTAACACTGAAATTTTTATCCACGCAGTTTGATTCTGAACATCTGACCCTCAGCTGGGTCACTGGAGCCTGAGCAGTTAGCCAAAGTCTCTCTCCTTCAGACTGGTGATCAGTAATCAATCTGCTTTGATACATAGTTTTGTAACCTTGACTTTCAAGATAAAGTTGCACCTATCCATTGGAAAGGTCAGGAATAGATGTTAATTAACCAAGAGGGAAATGAACTAATGGGGCTTTTCGAGTGGCATTTAACGAGACACCTAATCTCTTGGAAAGAACAGGGACAGTATCACATTTTTTATTTGGTGTACAGTTCTCATGCACAGTGATGGCAGACATGCAGGTGTTAAACATTTGCGGTTGTAAAATGTTAGGCAGTATAATAATATTAACACTCCAGTGTTATAATTATAGCTCTATTGTGTCCTGGGTTTGACTCATGGTATAGAATGGGGTACCAGATTATATCTTGGTCATTAGTGCCTATGTTGTGCCTTCTGATCAGTTTCACTGTTTGACAGAAAGTTAAGGTGTGGGCAGTGGTGTGGTTAGTTTGAAGTGAGACTTGGTCAGAGTGTTGCTATGTCTTCTATCCTTGGTAAACTGACACTCTTGAAAAGTAGAACATGATATGTGAAGAAGCCCTCTAACAAAATTGCTATTTTGATCATTTTATCAAGTCATCCTACAGCGAGGTTGAAGAGTAACAAGCACACACCTACTTTTTTGCAGTTTGACTGTCTATTCTTTGAAGTGTGGCTTTCACTTTGCTTCACTGTTTGGTTGGGTTTAGGCATTCAGTTAGGGCTTGGAAAATGTCCTGAGTGCCTTGGTTAAATAACCATTTTTCACTTGAGACACGCGACGACTTCCACTCTATCTACAGGTACTCTAATTTATATGGTTGCTAGGTGTTTAACTTACTTATGTTGGGGAAGGACATTCACCAACATGCACAACTATGTTACTGGTGTTGTGGTATATCATATCACTCGAGTGTTGGAATCATGATAAAACTGAATTCTGATTTTTCTTTCTAACAATAATCATATTGAATAATAGTTGTCTTTAATGTAAAATTTTATTGTCATAATAAAATAAATTCTGATACATTACAATTTATCACAAAGTGCAGTACGTTACAGGATTTTTCCCTCAATGATACAACTTAAAATAAAGTGCTCTGCTACTGGAATGAAATACAAATATTTAACTGAAAATTAGTTGCTGCAAACCCACCTTTACCTAACGTATGTTATCTTACCAAACACAAGCATTTGCAGATTCATAGAGAAAAACAAATGTGAGGTACTTACATCATTTTCTATTATGCTTATAAATTAAACAGGTAACATCAAACATTTTCTCTTTTACAGTGATCTCTGTAACTTTCTTCGTACCTGCTTTGATCCTTTGCTCATATTTAGACAGCTAGCTTGTGGCTATGGATGGCTTTAGCCACTTTGTATTTGTTAGCTTCTTTAAAACTTCCAGCTGGATGGAGGTGTGACCCAAGTGTCTGATTCGGTTTGTCGTTATGCACATTTTTTTGTGATAGTCCCCCCCTATGGTTTTACTTTGACGAACTTTGTGTCTTTACTTATAGTGAAGCCTTCCATGCCAGCAACAAGGTAGCATTTCTGTTTGCCTGCATGTTAGTGTACATGCATAAAATGAACTAGCTTGTAACTGGACATGTAAGAACTGTAATCGGACACGTAATAGGACAGTAAGCCTCACGTCCATGAGTCACCAGTCACCACTCAGAGTCAAAAATGATGGAAAATCCAATCCCTGGCCAGTCAATCAATGCATCTCTACTAAAAAAAATATGATTCCTTTTATTTCTCTCCATCAGTATAAATATTCTTTAACTGACTTCAGCACCTTTTAGCTCAGTGAAACACAGTGTTGTTCACCACGCCAACAAATATATACAAAACATTCAAGTTCATATTTATGAAGATTAAGAGTCAACCTGCAGCCAAGAGCAAACAGACAACCTCCATACAAAAAGCAGAGTCAGTCTACATCCAGCTACCTGTGGTAGTATATTATCAGCATCTGTTAATGTTCCTTCCATTTTACATGCACCCCTCACTGACTTCAAACAGGAACTGCTGCTTTGTGTAGTTTTGATCACACATCTGCCTGTCTATGATTATGGCTGCACTGGGCTTTGATATATGTTTGTATATGCAAGCGTTTACTCAAAGAATAAAGTTTACACACTGCATGCACAGGCTTTGAAAGCTAACGTGGCATGCAGGGCAAATGTCCTCAACAGGAAGCTGGCTATTTTACAACAGCAACCTCTCTCAGTGTGTCACACAGAGTCACCTGTAGGTTCTTTTGCTTTCAAGCAGCTTCAAAATTAGGCTTCCGTTTCGTGGTATTATCCCGACACACAGGGAGCATGTTGCCTAATGTGCCTTTGCTTTTGCATTCTTCCACCTTTATCTTGGCCTTTTCTATCCTTTTTTCTTGCCCCCCTCACCCCTGTGGCTATACATGCGTGACCCTTGTATCACCATCTGGTCCACATTGGGGACTGCCACTGTCATCTGCTGATAATTACTGTCACCTGCACACTGCACAGGGTGATAAACACTTGGTGTTACCATTGAACAGCCCCAGAACCACAACGCCTGTTTAGGCCTTCCCAGAGCTGGTGGGATAGAGAGCTGGCAGAAAAGGAAAAAGAAAAAGAAAAAAAGAGAGACAAGGCAACATGCAAGGGCTTGACTGAAGTATGATGTGCCTTTTCACAAATCTCCAAGAACAGCACCTGAGTGTATACCTGTATACACTCTGTTGAGAGTACAGCTGAGAGTGTATTTGTACAGCATACAGGCAAGTAAATCTTACAAGATTTTTTTTTTACCACTAATATTGCCACATCACCAGTTTGTTTTTACTGCTTTGATTCACAGGTCAAGGCACTAAGGGTTTCCCATTTGCATGTTTATGCATCTAAATCACTGACCTTTGCTTGCACAGGAAACCCATTTGTGCTGATATACAGTATCTCAATGATAAATACTTCCCTTCAAATATTTATAATAGGATCAGGAAACCACAAGATAATAGTTTAAATGAAACCCATCAAATGAAAGAGGCTTGTTAGACAACATCCAATTTTTAAAGTTCAGTATACTCTTTTCACATGCTGTGGTGGGTTACATAAAAAACGGGGAAAAAAAGAACCCCAGCAGTCAAGGGTTGCAATCATAATGATTTAATGATGGGCTTATTCTTGCTTGCAGTACAGTGTAAATCCTCCCAGCCAGAGAATATAGCTGTGTCCCCTCTAGTGGTTTATCCTCCAGTGATTCAGTTACTAAATCTGATAGTGACATTGACAATTATTTTGACCCTTGTGAGGAAGTTAAACACTCAGCAACTAAAAACTCAAAGGTTCTGGAGTTTGGAGACAAAGCAATTATGAGTGTGAAGCACATGTCCAGACAGTCATAAAGAAAAACAACAACAAAAAAAAGTGCTTAAAGACGTTTTAGGCGTTCACTCACGTCTGTCATTGTTTATACCACACTGTTATTTTGTAATTTTGCAAGACAGGAGTATCACATTCTACTTTGGAACTATAATGAAATGTATGTTTTTATCATTTTCACATTTCTTCAAGTTTTCCAGTGTAATTGCTGGAATTGTAATGCTTTTTTTTCTTAAAGTTAAAAACAGGAATTTATTAAAGTTGCACTTTACGTTGGAACTGTTTGTTTTTTTAAATCATTTTGTTCCAACCCAGTGTAAGATTTGAAGCTCAGGGAGGGGATTTCTTGTGGTCATGCTTGGCTTGCATTTGAAATCTCTTTGATGAGCTTTGCTGCACATTCTAGCACTACAGCCAACAGCCAATACCTTTTTCTGTTTGTCAAGGAGCCTAGACTGCATTTATCTGTTGTTAAACAAATTTTGTTTGGAGTCTGTCTGCCTGCCTGGCTAAAGTGAGTACTGACAATCAGTTACTTATTGGCAGTGGTGGACTGTAACTATGTATATTAACATAAGTGCTGTACTGTACTTCCATGCCACTTTGCATTTCATGTAAAATATTACACTATTTTTAACTGGCAGCGTCATGACTGTAACTTCTTAAATGTTAGAATATGATTGCCAAAACATTGCATTGATGTCATTTGCCCATAATACATACTTTTAATTAGGTAACATATTCACTGCAGCATTTTTATTTGCCACAGAGCGTTAATACTTGTACTCACGTAAGGGCTAATGATTTGTTTTTCTAATGGTTTTTAAAATAGCACTCAGCGTTAGCTGCTTGTTGTACGGTTTCATTTGTGGTGATGTCAAACATCTGGACTATGAAATTCCATCTAACCTCATCTGCCTAAAAACAGTCCTTCCCATAATCCTGTTTTTCACATTTGTCTCATTTTTTGCACATCCATAATTATGCTTATCTAGTAATGTTTGATCATATTTCCTTACTGGTTTTTGACATTATATATAGGACCGCTGAGTGCAGCTCAAACAGACCACTGCTATAACACCGATGTCCTTTTCTTTACAGTTGTACAGCAGTGAGAAAATGTTCCTGATTGGAGTTGCTAAACTGTCCCTAGTGGCCTGAGAGCAGCTGATAATTGTGAGCGGGATAGATGTGTATATCAAATAGTTTACAAAATGAAGCCAGCTGTGTTTCCCTTGCATACTGTGGCTTCCTGACACGCACCATTAAACCTTATTAGCTACTTCCTTTAACTGAGATCCTCCTCACCCTATCTTCCACCCCTCATATTAACGTTTTTTCTGTTCCTTCAACTGGAAATTATTTGCTTTATTGTAGAGTGTCAACCTCTCGCTGTAGTTTTCTGATGCGACATAATTGGCACTTTAGAATATAATCACGGACGAGAGCTGTGTGATTGCGGTCTTTTATACACAAATTTCAGCAGATTGTTGATCACTTTGTTCTGCCTTTGCCCCCTTGGTCTCGCTATGGATGAGACTTATCTCGTGTCAGTCTGCGTACCTTCTCCCAAAGGTCCTCTCTTCAACATGCTGCTTACAAGTCATTAGCTCTGAAATGACTCATAAAGAATCAATTGAAAATGATCACAATAGGAATATCAGAGGGGATGCTACATGGCTCATGAACAGATGTTGTTATACGCATTGAATGTCAGACACATTATTGCTTTATGCTGACATTACCAACGCAGCCAAATGGGAGACATAATTGCACCCATGTTTAGATATGACAATAATTTCTTAGACCGCAAGAAGAGCGAAAGAAGCTGTGAGCTGAAATGACTCCAAATACACGGGCATGTTCGCTGCTGTTGCGAGGATAGAGTCCCCAGTCATAAATCAGGACATGCAGAAAAGTGGATGACATAATATTTGCTGCGGGTTACAGTATGAAACACACGGGTTGAGAATGTTGATGTAACCCAAAGTTGTTGAAGTAATTATTTCTTGTACCTGGGTGGTCCCAGGGGGGAAACAGAGTACATGATATGTGCACATGTGTGTATAAATCCACGTGCATCTGACTACATGGACAAATATAGAAACAGCACAGTGGTGATAATTGATAATATAAAATTAGCGCTGTTAACCCCTGCAGCGCTGGAAGGATTGATGGAAGTGTCTTACAATGGGGCCTTATGCTGGCCAGGAAGTCGCCCTAATAACTGTGGGAACCTGGGATGAGAAGTAACAACACACCAGCTGATTAGTGATTGGGCAATCACAAATCCCTCCCCCAATAAAAATACATATAGCATAATAGACCTCTTACACATATTTAAGGGAATTAAGTGCAATTTGATAGCGTCAGGAAATTCTCTTTTCATCAGACTATTTGTAAATGGTAATGGTAAATGGACTGGGTCTTATATAGTTGCAGCTGGGGTTTCAGTATCTTGTCCAAGGATACTCAGACTGGAGCCTACGTAGACTGGAGCAGCCAGAAATCAAACCACCAGCTTTTCTAACTACCTACCTCCTGAGCTACAGCCACCCCTGTGGTCTGTTGTTTCTCTACGCGTTTCTGTAAAAAGACTTTTTTTTTGTTGTTCATTCTAACTTGCAGATTAATTCAAGTAATTCTTAAACTACTTAACCCAGAACAGATTTTACCATTTAAACGCGAATTTTCTCTACTCAGCAGCTTTGCATTTTTGGTATGAAGTCGAATCTCTTCACAGGAAAGTAACAGGAAGAAGCCTGGGTTAATTTTAAATTAACTGTTTTCAAATGGACAAAAATTTGGACAAGTATGAAGGACTACAAATATTTTCATAACTCATAACCTTCTGCCCATGTGTTCTGCTGTGTAAGGTACAGCCAAACTAATGTGTAACCTGACTATAGCTAGGGTTAGAACCACATACCACATATTCTTCCCTCTTTGTCTTAGAGGAGCCGCACATGTCCTTGAAGCTTTGCAAAGTGTGATTTGTAAATGAGATAGGCGAGTATTACAGACCCTTGGTATTTCTCTTGGCGCCCTGCGATCAATTAAAGCACGACAATAATAAATGTATACATTTAGAGGGATTTCGCTGCAGTGACAAATGATTTTACCCTTGAGCTATTGACATTGTCTGGGAATAAGCTGTCTCTGTCCCTGTTGTGTATTCTATCTGAGGGTCCCTTCCTCTGCTTGGGGAGTCTGAGGACATGGCAGACACATATTCATCATTACTGAGTGAGCCTGGATGCATACAGGCACACACACATGCACAGTTTCCCATGCATGCAAGCATCTTCTGCTTAATGGGTGTAAAGTCTCAGCCTTATTCTATGCCTTCTGACTCACAGGTCAAAAGAAAAGTTAGATTTAATCATTTTTCTTACTTAGGGATATTGAAAGAAACATCTGTGTGGTTCTGCTGCTCACTGATACAATCTTTAGATCAAGGTAATTGGATCCCCAGTAGTCATATGTACAATGATTTTAAGCTCTCTTATTAAGTAGGATGGAACGACTGAATATTTATTGCTGTAGCATGTTTTGCTGTTGTGCAAGTTGACATTTTTCTTTGGTAAGCGATTTCACAATTCCCACTTCAAATGTTTGTTCCATTTTATTCTTTCTTTCAGCAGATTAACTCCTGAGCGCGCCATCTCCACAGCTGTTCATAGTTCTTGCTGTATCTGACATAAAAATTGGAAAATATATCTTCTAATCCCCTTTTGATTTTATTCATGGCTTTGATATGTTACCTAGTTCATATGATTGATTGGTTGAGAGGGTGATGGAATCGTAGTAATAGAAGTCATTAAGGAGGTGGGGATCTAATATTACCAATCTGCTAGCCCCTGAAAGATCCATCAATAGGTGAGATATTTTCTCACCGAGAGGGGGGTGACACATTTAACATATTTCAATAACGTAATTTTCATGTGGGGCAGGTCAGGCTGTGAGTACAAAGGGCAATAGTGTTGGAGTATGTGAGTTGAATCGGGGCGTATGCTAAGCAAATCAATAAAACATTAAAGGCAGCATGCAGAGAGCAGCCCATTTGGTACCTGTCTGCCAAGGGCAATGGTCTAGCCACTCAGAAAAGAGAGAAGGATTGGAGTTGCTGGGCTTGAGGAATGCTCTGGCACTAACATAATTGGAAGGTAGTTGCCTTATGACTGCAAATTGGGTTTTTGCGCTTCATCAATAGGCATTTTGACAAGCAGCGTCCATCACGGCGCATCTCACTCTCGCCACGGCAAGCACAGAAAGAAGTGTCTCAATAATTACATTAAATCTCTCCCTCTCACCCACCCCCAGCAACCTTCCTTATTGTTGAACAAGAAAAGCAATATGGTATAATTAGGTTTGATTGGGATGGTATTGGTGGTGGTGGTGGGTGAAGGGTGGAGGCAAATACGTTTCCAGTGAGATTTGCAGATGAATGAAGTTACCATAATGATGCGCGTGTGCATTCAATTGTGCATAAAGCACAACGCAAGGCACGTGGACACGTATGACAACACATAACATTTGTTAAGTGAGATCATGCCTGGAGGAGTGACACTGACCTGCTGCGGCAGATGAACTAATGGTTCTTAAATCAAAATCTATAAAAGTTATAGGTGACCAGGTGGCAAGTTCATACAAACTTATATTTAGGTCTTTGATCTAAGTTTACATTTCACTTGTGGGGATTATTATTAACAGCATCATCAGTGGTTTATAATGTAAGTGTAGAGTGCCAAGATTCAGGGGAAAATAGCACTCTATGCTCATAAGACTTTACTAAGACTATTACTTTATTTTACCTTTACACCTTACCTTTAAGGTAAAGTACAAGGTGAAATTATACTCATGTAAAAATCCACTCAGATAAAAGTAACAAGGATGTCTGTCAAACTGTTCTTTCCAGTAAACATTAGATTTTTAAAAAAGGAAGACAAATTGTGATAATGTGATAAAAACAGATGAAAGACTGTGTGTAGCTGAACATTTTCAGTGTGTTCTAGGTGAACCACATCTAGGTGAAACTTTTATAACTAAAAGGACAGTGTGACATACACGTTTATGTCTGTTGCAAATATGTGGTTACTGAATATTAAAATGTTACTGCCTTCTTCAGCATACCCGTACTAAGGTGAAAAGGACAAATGCACAGCCATCCACAGACTTGAAATTGTATTACTAAGATACAAAAATCACAAGTGGAGCCACTTTTATAGAATTTAGCACCAACAACGAACACTGTCAGAAAAGCAATGCAAAGCAGAGATGCAGTTATTAAATTTAAAATAAAAGGTAAGTAGCACAATATTTACACGGAGTAGTGTATTCACACACAATACTTCAATGCTAACAGTACACTGCTTTTTCTACTTCTCTGGACTAATCCGCAATGCTAATGGCTCTGGCTAATTTAGCTATGACGTAAGTAAGCGAAGCCTGCAAGCTAACATTTGCTAGTTGCAGTTTCATGTTCACAGAAAAATTTAACAACCATAAACTATACTATGTTTACACTATAAACACAACATGAATCAAGCTACTTTCTCTTACTGCTTGAGCTCTGGTTATTAGATTAAATGAACTTACCTGCACATATCTGAGCGCATCTGTTAGCAGCTATTGCTACATTTTTGTGTAGGCTTGATGTGTTCCTTTTGACTCCTTCAATTCTGTGGCATTTCATTGTTACAGCCTGACACGGAGTACACTACTGACTACCGAGTGCCCAATATCCAAACAAGGTCATGGAAACTTTAAGCTTTCTAAATAAACACGCTAAAGTAAAACTAAAATTAAAATATAATAAGTGGTAGCACCTTTGGTCTTCTTAATAGGAAATATAAGTCTTTAAACTTTTTTGTGTATTGGTGTAGATTTTAATTTAAAAAGGTACTATCCTAATTTTTTTAGAGCATATAGACATCTTATCCCTCTCATCTCATACTCCTGGAATTAAAGCAAAGAATTAATTACAGATCAATCAACTATGCAGAAATTGTCCACTACAGTTGACCGGAACCCCCTGTACTTAGTAATGTGCATTTAGTGTCAGAAAACAAGATGAGGAAAAAACCCAAAAACTGTTGCTCCACTATCATGAGCACTATTGCTCACTGCACCCACATGTGAAACCCACAGCTCAATGCAACAAGTTAGCACAGCAGGGTGAAGAAACATGCTATCATTAAAGTAAATTTAAACATATCACAAGGTCTAAGCTGCTCAGGGAGAACAGATTTTTTTCTTTTAAGGCTAAGTCAGACATGTGACAGGCCAGTAGTACTTGTAGCAGCTGCATATCAAAGTGTATACAATATGTGTTTAAGTGAACATACAGCATGTTCACACAGAAGCATTAAAAGAAGTCATGCACAATTTTCAGCTTCTGTGTAAGGTGGAGGAAAAAGAACTGCATTAGCAAATTGGACTGTTTCACCTTTATTGGGGAGGGTGAGAATATAAGGTGCAAGACTAATATGAAGACGGATGGTGCTTTGAAAGCATGGATTTCTTGTTAATGGATTTGTCGCTTAATATTACACAGTTCTGGAGGGGAAAAAAGAGGTACAAAGAACAGAAAAAAGTCATGGATGCTTACTTTCGGTTCCGATGTGTCTACATATTGTCTGAAACTCTACAGCTCCTCTAGTCTTTGTGTCTGCTTCTTATAAACACAGAGACTGGACAAATAAAACAACAGGAAGTGTATGACAGAATAGTTCTGTTTGGTGTATGGTTTGATGTGTCATCACATTTGGGTTTATGGATGTTACTGCTGTTGTTTTTGTTTTGAGATTGTGTAAACTTTTTTGCCAGAGATGTACACAGATAAGTGAATGTTTGGATTGCTGCTTGTTTAGTCATCCTAGCATCTGTTATTGCAATGACAGACAATAATTGCAAATATAATTTTCATGATGGGGCTACGCAAACCACAATATTTGAGAGGCTTGCATGCAATGTTAGACAATGATGTTTGTGGAGATGGACCAGTAAAGTGTGATTATGTTCTCTTAAATGCTTAAATCCCTTCTAAAAACAGCTTCCATCGGTCAACTAAAAAACAAAAAAACCCACAAAACTCTAACCTCTCCATCATGCACCACCACTGTTCAGGTTTCATAAAATAACCGGGTTGCCTCATTTGATTTTGCTTTGCAGGAAAAAGTAAAAACAATTATCCTGCTATTTTGGAGGCATATTTCTTTAAAATTGGACAGTCCGGGGATCTGTAATAAACCTAAGTGCTGGAATGAAGAAAAAGCTACTTTTAAAGGCGTCCACCTTGGGGAGCATGCCACTGGAAATCCTCTGGCTCTTTTTAATACATCAAAGCAGCAAATTAATCCTGAATACAACACATGTACAGGCAGGTAAATGAAGACAAAGCCACAGTGGACCTAGGCTACATGCCTCTTATTACAGGCCCTTGATAAAATCCACCTCAAGCCTTACAAATGGCTTATTGGGAGATGTAGGATAAACTTATTCTTAATAAGCCTGTCACTTTACAAGAGAAGTGTAAGCATCAGAAAAATGGACCTAGGCACACAAATACTTTCTACACAAACTGATTGATGGCAGTGCTTTACTGTAACTTCCTAAACTAAGTAAAAGAAAAACAAAAACAAAACTCATTTATTAAAAAAGCAACCTAAATGGGAGCTTACAAAATGTTTCTGTAGAGAAAGTTAACACAAGGATCTGCAAAAAGTGCAAAAAATGTATAATTATTTCCCACTAAATGATACTGACTAATACCATGATAAATCCTTTTTGTTCATCTTTCTGACTAAGGTCTTACTCACTGGCAATACAAAGAAAGGCAAATCATGAAGTGTTGTGGAAGATTATGGTTTGGGGCAATGACTCATGAGCTGCTGACGCGACGCTCCAGGAGGCCAGAATTGTCAACCGGCTCCTAATTGCAGTTATTATTCAGTTTTAATTGTCACATGATGGGGATCAGTGGTTTGTTCTCTAATAAAGGATGAGGGACCTACATTTTAGGTCACAGCAAACAAGAAATGACTTCAGTAAAAACTTGGCATTGTTAAAACATATTACTCTGAAAAAGAAAATACAGAATGTTGTCAAACAGCTTGAGCGCTCAAAGTGTAAAAAATAATAATAATAATAATAAGAAGAAATTAATTCAACCAGCAGGCAGGCACATATGATTTCTGCATGGCTGACCCAAACCAGTATGTAAACCTTTTCCAAATATCAGGTTATAGCAGTAAAGCGGTTTCACTGTGTCTCTGATGAAAAGATTTGTGCTGTACAGTTCGTCAGATTAGCATTGCAGTCTCTACATGGTTAGTTAGTTTTATCAACTCTCTCAAGCAATACTTTCAGTATGCACTCAGGATTTAAGAGTCTCCCCTGATAAAAGGCTGAGTTTATTTCTTCCATTTCTGTCCATTAACATGCCAGGCTAATGCACTGCAGTGATTACACTCGGACTCTCCAGTTTCCCACTGACCAACAAGGCACAGGGATTGCAGGTAAACAAACAATGTTTGTATTTGCAATTTACAAAAAAGTAGACATTAAGTTCTGTGCTCATAAAAGAGGTAGATCACATGAGGCTTGATCATAAATTAACGCCAAAAGTAACACAGCAAACTAAAAGCACAAACTAAACTAACCTAACAACAGAGCTTAGAGGGGAATTTAAATACTGACCGATCAGACCAACACAGACATACAGGTCAAACAAAGACTATCAAATTAAGTAACCAAAAGGAAAAAATAACAATAATTAAGAAGCTGACCTAAATGACCAAAACTACATATTCATTCTAACTAAACATCTTACCAAATGTCAAATGATTATACAGTGCATTTAAAACAAGTCCTTCTTCCATGATTTGGCAACACTTGGTACATTCCGATTTGGACTTCCTGTATTTAGGAGTGCTGAATTCCAAGACCCTTCTTGGGAAATGAATGCAATTATAAAGTAATTTAGCAGTATTGAATATACAAAGAGTAATTCAGTGTGCGCACTGCAAATAGAGCTAATGCATCTTAAACAAATGCCAAACATTAACACATTCTGTGAAAGAAAAGACTATGCATTGCCATTTATGTGTTTGTATGCATTTGCAATGTGAATACAAAAAATAATAATTACGTGCTGTTGATAAGTGCATGGGATTATACACTTTATAGTTGTGTGGCTGCAAATGTGGCTCTCACACTGTCACATGCAACACTTCAATTAGCCAAAATCTGAATCCAGCTGATACCTGAAGATTTACACCAACAGATGTCCTGCACTCCACCCGTTGTCAGTACTTGTCAGCTTCAGATCACGTTTCTGAACTCAAATACAAATATTTTTACTCTTTTTTTCCCCCCATCTATGGGTAATCATCTATAGGGCGAGTGCCTCAGAGTTAAACAGTCCCAGTACATGCACTATGAAGACTTGTGCTTCATGTCATGCCCCACCCTCTATTACACAGTATTTCCACTCTAATTCTTTACTGTCATGTTTCCAATAGGGATGAAATGCCTAAAAATAAACTAATAAATTCAAAGGTATAATACATTTCCTTACCTATCACTAACCTGAGGAGCTTTAAATGAAAAAATTTCATCGCTTTGTTTATGCACCACTTAGTTGTTTTTGCCAGTGATGCGTAATGGCATACAGTGTAGGCATATTATCAGTGCACTGATGACCATGTCTGGTGCTGTCTTGAGACTTTGTCTGAACAGCTCATAAAATAAGACATACATCTGGTCACGCATACTTGCCCACATACGCACGTCTGAAATCAGAAGGCAAATCTGTTTCACAAATCCCCAGCGGTCGAAGTACACTTATTATAATACACAATATCCTACATAATCGTACGTTTGATAAGAAAGAGGCATTTCTATAAGAAAGGCTGTCAAATGTGATATGAGACATAATTGGAAAGTGTTTGGAAATAATCCTTTTCATAAATATTATGGCTTTTATAACCAATATGACTGTGATTCCATTATGCAGAAATAAAAATGTGGTAACTGTAATGGAATTTCATACAAGTACTAGTCAGGTTCATTATGAACCTGTTTTACTGGAAGTTTAAACAGGGTGTTTGATGTCCACATCCTTTAATCTAGTATTGTGTATGAGCAAATATTGATACAGCTTTATGCCTCAGGTGACATATTTTAGTCCTCACAGGGCTAGAAGACAGTATAATCCCCCTGAGATGACTTCCTTTTGATAGTGAGCTCTGAAAGCTTCCTGTCACTTAGTGTGGTTTGACAGCATCTTCACAGCGGCCATTGATCTGTTTGCTTGACTCTGCATTATTAAGATGACAATTGTGCGCGTGGAAGTGTGCTCTGTGTGTGTGTGTGTGTGTGTGTGTCCCAACTGTAATGCATGTCTCAGATCCATTATAACCCGATTAGATTCCCCTCTCCTGGAAGCGGCGCTCTGTGACAGAGAGCATAATCTTTAATGGAATTTGTGTGAAATTAAATTATACGAGCATCAATAAACATAACATAATTCAGAAGAGTAAATGGGTTTAATTTATTGGATGGGCAAGCATAATGGCACCGGTGTGTATAGAATGAAGATGTCAGAGAGACAGGTTTGAAGCAGCAGGGTAAAAAAAAAAAAATTGCAGTGGGGGTGT
>VVHJ01000754.1:0-14062 GCA_015107715.1 Tylochromis polylepis | reverse complement strand
TCTTTGTGAGTAGTTTGAATATCAGACGTGTTTTAGTATCACCTGTCAAAGCTTTTCCCCTCCGCACATGTTTAACCTATGTAATATCCAGCAGGTGACAACATGATGAACCTCGAGTAAAACACCACTTATGGAGGGAGTGGTGTTAACCCTACCTGAGTTGCCTCACGGCCATAATCATGTTCACCTAAAGTCTTGTTTCACGACCTCACCAAATTCCTCCCAGACTTGAGTTTTTGCTTCAGCCACTGCCTGAGCCACACTCCACTTGGCCTAATGGTACCCATCAACTGCTTCAGGAGTCCCACAAGCTAGCAAAACACAATAAGACTCCAACTCTTCTCTCTTCACCTGAGTGCCCAAGAGATAGTACCACAGTTCTAATGACGCAATTACAATATTGATCAGAAACCTGTGACCTTGGGTGTCTTGCTGTCAAGTGCACTTATGAAAACCATTATTTTCAAACAAGTGATTAGCAGAGAAGTTAAAAAACAGAACACCATTGAGTTGGGCAGGCCATTCCTCTCAAGGCACCTAGCAAGAAAGAAGAGTATCCATATGGATCACCTTCCAGCACTCAATTCAATTCAATGTTATTTACAGAGTGCCAAATTACAACAACAGTCACCTTAATGCACTTAACATTGTAAGGTAAATACCCT
Source organism: Tylochromis polylepis (assembly GCA_015107715.1). NCBI lineage: Eukaryota > Metazoa > Chordata > Actinopteri > Cichliformes > Cichlidae > Tylochromis > Tylochromis polylepis. The sequence continues at coordinate 13,397 of VVHJ01000754.1, read as the reverse complement.
ACAATAATACAAAGACACCCCAACAATCAGACAACCCCCTGTGAGCAAACACTATGGTGACAGTGGGAAGGAAAAACTCCCTTTTAACAGGAACAGGGAAGAATCTGGTAAGAATCCACCAAAGAAAGGACTCCCATAAAGCTGTGTACTCTGCAGCATTGTGCAAAGAAGAGTTAACATGTCATCCCCAAGCTAAAGGTGCAGGGAAGAAACCCTTTAATCCACCAAGGAAAACCCCAACAAACAACTTCAACTTCAGAGTGAACCAGAGTCCAGCTCCTTTTCAGGAAACTATTTCCAGAACCTGAGTTCTGTGTTGAGGTTAAGTACAACTATTTCTAGCTCTCCACTTAATCCACTAGATAATGCTTAAGTAGCATTCAAATGATCAATAAATATAATTTTTTGACAACAACATATGCTGGGCTTGTTTGCTTTCCAATAATCCCACCAATTAGATATGCTTTGAAGTTATTCTAACAAGGCACATGTTGTTTTTCATTTCATATTCACTTACCACTTTCTATGTATTTCTATGCAGCCTGTCATGTCAGACTGCTCTGTTTTTCAGTAACTTCACTGATTTAAACCAGAAAGAAGGACACAGCCAAAAATCTCACTAACTCTGAAGGTGTGCTACCATCACTTATTTATTGACTATTAAAGGTCTTATGCTTGATCAGTGATTCATGATGTTGCAGTCAAGTATTCTAGAGTTTTCACGTTGAAAACATGTAACATGTTCCTTTTCTGTATCAACTAAACACAATACCCCGCAATGTGCACATTTTTAAAAAGAATTTTCATAATATATTTAAAATGATTACTTTGGCCATTTCCAACACGTTTTTGATTGAAAGGAAGCTTAACAATATCAAGCAGGGTGGAAGAGAGCTTTCAGCCTTTCTTCGGTGCTCCTCTTGAGCCCAACGCCTCCACTGCTCCTGCACAGTTGACACTGCACTATTGTGCACTGTGACTTGAAACAGATACTGGGGTGCTGCATCTTTGATGCAGCTGGAGCCCTGCCAGCTCATTATGCAGTTGTGATTCAAAAACACAGCCCCGAGGGCCTGCCGCATCGCATTTCACTTTCCAAGGCCTGCTATGGTTACCTCGACCTCAGACAGAGGGCTACCTTACGCAAATGGTTGTTGTGGGGGACACAGACTCACCAAAAATAACTTCCCCAATAATCATATTTGGACAATAGAACACAGAACAAAATTGTTTGGCACAAGTTGGAGCATGACGATAATAACACTAAAAACACTCACCTGTCACATAAAATTAATAATAAAAAAAAAAATCTGAATGACAGCCCCTTTAAGAAGTCCACTAAAGGTAAAAATGAGAACCAAATACTTCAATATTTTATATTACCTCTTTTAACATTGTGATGAGACATGCTTAAAGCATAAATTCAGATTTGTTCAGAATAGTAAGTGGTGCATTTTGATGATTGGTAGCATGCAACAAAGCCTCAATGAGTGCTAGCTAATCAAGAAGCTGGTACAGGATGAGCTGGATGCATTATTGATCAATGCATTCATCTAAATATAGCAGGATATCTCTTCCTTTCATGTCACCTACTCTTTAAGCATCATTCATATGAAGAGCCAGGTGGATTTATGAGTCAGACATTAAGTGCGTACTTCATAGTCTTTCCACTTGAGAGACCGGGTAAATAGGCCGATAAATTGGCAGACTACTGCTCCTTGCTTTGAGCTGTGCTCTGCAGTGACACTGATTCAGGTCAGCTCTCTGATTTTTCTGGAGGACTGATGTTCACTGGGAACTTTATTGTCTTTTAAGGATTAAAAAACTGAGGATAGTGAATAACATAAAGTGCAAAAAAATGTGGCACTCTCGTCTTACAAGCCTCTCTAATGCCTGGAGTACAGGGGTCCCAGGGTGTTGACAAGTCTGTGGTCTCTCTGTCCTCTTCACGCACAGGAACAGTGAGCTGGATGACAGCTCCTCTCCCCTTACGGCCTCCGACACGGCCACTATCTGTCAGCACCACCGATAAGTGATTGCCTGGGGTTATCTTACACTGATAGGAGAGCCAACAGAAAAAAGAGTTAGCACCTTTAATAGTTTAATATTTCCCACCTGTATCCTGGCCGTGGGGTACTGTCAGATAAAGGGATGCACTTTCTGACATGTAGAGCACTCGGGCATACAGGTGAGTTAAAGATTAATAATTCAAACATCAATAAAATGAAATAAATGCAATCTGACTTACAGTAGTAATTTCAGAGGTGTCCAAAGTCTTCCCAACCACTTGCTATTCTGTTTTAGCTCCAACAAAGAAAGTGGATGACATGGCTTTCTGGTGTGACTCTAGTCAGACTCAGAAACAGTGAGGCAGATGGGCATGTTACTTATTCACCAATGGATTATCTATTACAGTCAAGTTAAATACTTTGATTACAGTGATCACAGAAATAATATATCAAATAATAAGCACTCTTGTCTAAACTAAAAAGAAAACCAAAAACATTTCATGTCTTGGTCCTGTTTGACATATTCTCCAAAACAGAGACCTGAAACACACACACAGACCTTCTAATCACCGATCCATCACTGCAGGAAGAAACTGTGTTGTCCCAACAGCTCAAACATTAACCTATATGCAGATTGACACGGATCACTTTTCCAAGATGTAAGCTCTATGCACAAGTAAACCAATAACACACCATGTATCAGTTTCACAGCCAGCCAATCACGGCCTGCGTTTGCACACAGAGCACAAGTTTACACTTGTCTGTAAAGCCTTTCCTCTGCATTCTAACAACATAACTCTCAATATTAATAGGCAAAATTTACCACTAACTAATAACCAGTTGATACCACAAATATACATCAAAATATACTTTAGCTGTATTCACACTATTTAAGTGTGAAAAGTATTTTGGTTTTCTTTTGTTACAAATGATTTTTGAACATACTTAATATCTGATTTCTTTCTGATTTTTCAAAGCAAACACTGACACCATCGAAGTCAGTTCTTACCACCTAGATGTGATTAAACATCTAATCTTCTTTTGCTCTTTAATATTAGTAAAGTTATACAAATGGAGAGTATTTTAATATTTTTAAAGTTTAACCATGCAAACTGGGATAAGTAGATATTCAGACCAAAACAAGACCTGTGTTAGGAGACCTTGGGGTTTTATTATTTGCCTCAAGTACCAGTGAGACATTAAATATGATTCCCAAGATCCCCCAAAGGGAATCATCCCTTTAATGAGTAACACAGGGCTTTGGAGTGTTGTTATGGGCCTGTTGATGACCCAGATGAATCAGAGTGTAAGATATCTAACAATAATAATAATAATAATAATAATAATAATAATCACACAGACATGCAGACAGATATATGCTGAGCCAAACCACTAATGTGGCATTCAGTTATATTGTGGAGGTTTCAAAGTAAACATCTCACTTTTTACCAGTCAGTGCTGTATTGTGTTAACGTGAATGGCTTGTGTCAGGTCTTGACTAGAATATGTCAGTTTGGAAGGCCATTCTTCATATTTAATCAAACAGAAACACCTCCTTTTACTTTATTATGCAATAAATTTTTGAATCTTATCACAATTAAAAAAAGACTGTGGCCATGGCAGGGGCTGTGGAAAGCAGGCAGGGGTTTGTTAAAGAATCATCTACTTAAGTTGTTTCCACTGCATCAGATTTTCCAGAGCACCCTCAGCAAATGTTTAAGCCAGTTTAAAACATGTCACAAACACATTTAGTTTTGTTAGTCACTGAGTAAAGGACTGAAGAAAATAATGCACATCAAGTTTAACAGACTGAAAAAGCAGAATGTAGCAGAAAGGTGAGCATATCAGAATAAACTAGACAAAAAGTTCTACTTACTGTTATTAAAAAATGTATTTGCCATATTGACAGCCACTTATTCACTGAGAACATTTCTAAAGATCAACTTAAGATGAGATGTATTTTTGTGTGTCATGACATGACTTTCAAATATTAATCATCTGCTGCATAGTTTTTAAGGCAGTTTCTTCTTTTATTCTCCACTTGGAACACTGCATGAAAGGACTGGACTGAAAATGAGTAAAAGCAAAACAATTAAAAATTTTCACAAAGCCTACAAGAGTAATGTAGACAAACTTAAACTTCAGTTCATTCTATACCAGCAGGTGTGTCATACAAAAATCTGCCGTATGTTTGCTCTACATGTATAAATGAAGTACACCAGCTCAATCAGTACCCCTGAGGAATTAACTATTTTCTGAGAAGTCCACGTGCATGCAGCAGGAGAAAGATAACCCAACTGCTTTACTGTCTTTGTTCCCCACAAGTCCACCGGGTCAAAATTATCATCAATCTGGACGGCAGCAGTGCAAGCTCGGCTGAGCACAAGGTTTAGTTTACAACACGGCGGGCACACTGCCATGCTGTTCAGTTCCTCAAATGTGGAGATCTACTTTCAACCACGACTCAATGTCATGTCTAACCTGTTCATGTACAGTTCTATACTGAATTACAACTGACTACATAATGTCCAAATAATTTCTCATTCAATATTATTTTGGAACTGATTCAATTTGATCCCATTCACTCATTCCTGTAAATTTAGTCATTTAAATTTCAACATAGGGTGGGATAGGGTGAGGTGGAGGCAGATGATCCGCTGTGGTGACCCCTAATGAGAGCAGCCTGAGGAAGAAGGCGACATAAAATTCCAGACTGACATCAGGTAACTTTTTAATTGTACTTCAGAATGAGATCACTGACTGATTTAAGAAATCAGCTCCTGAAAAGTATGGAATTTTACAGGGTCTCTGTGCTTGATTGGGCTTCTGAACTAGGGCTGTCAACACTGGCCATAAATTATATTTATACTGTAAAAATATACTTTTTAACATCTTTTTTAAAATGTCTACAAATTTAAACATTAAAAAAATAAAAACGAATACTTATTAACTAATACTAATACTAGGTTCAGTTATATGATGGACATTTGATACTCTGGAGCAGGGTAACACTCTGCCATCATTACTACATGGTTGTTAGTCAGTTATATGCCAGGCTACATTAACTGCCAGCCAGACTCACATATTTTGTATGTAGGGTAATTTTGTATTATTAAGGAAGTTTCTTGTAGACACAAGCTACAACAGGTAATTTGATGAGCTAATGATCTTTTTGTGTATACCAGTGCCCATGAGATAGTTTACATTCATTCACAGAAATTTTATGAAACCACAAGAATATTTTCTATTAGATATTGTACTCATATTATATTTGGGCTGTGGGCATTTTCAGAAAGATAAGTCAGTAAAGATGTAGTTCTCCTGGTGGCTTTAACGCAAACTGAAGAATCTGCTCAAATGTACTCAACTCTGTAACTCTAATTTATTATTAGTCAAATACTTGTTGACATGGTGTGTGTGTGTGTGTGTGTAATGTGCTACTGTGGGTAACTCTATTAAAAATGTAGCTTTAATATGGTACACGTTCACAAATAAAATATATTAACTACACCACTATATAAACAAATATTTAACTTTAGCACTGGAATTGGGGACATTTGTATGATAGAAAGAAAACAGTGAAAGCCAGATAGACAGACTGGGTTAAAATTATGTTTTGTGAATTTTTTGAGACAACTTTCAAGCACAAAATGCCAACTGATATTAAAAACAGTTCTCCCTTGATGATGCACAAGTTTAGTTTTGAGTTCATGAGTTCAAGATCATGAAAATTATACATGTAGCACACCTTGTAAAGTGTCTCCTTGGGACAAGGTGCATTCTGAACATGTGCTTTAACTGATATCTGACTTTGCAAGTTAATGTATAATGTCATACAATATTCTATATGACACATAAAAGATAAAATTCAGATGAACAAGTGTGGAATTGAACCAGGGCTCTTTTTTTTCAACAGTATGTCACATATAATAGGACTCAAGATGAAATCCATCCAGAACTCCAAACAGAGCAATGAAGTTGTGCTGCTTCATCTGCACAACCTCCAACTTTAGTTAAGCTTGAAGGTGCTGGTTTTGGAGTTGAAGCTTGGTTCTTGGTGGACAGTCTCTCAATCCATAGTTATATAAAACAATCTTGACAGTAGACAATGAGACTGATGTTCCAGCAGTTTGCAGTTCATGGGAGACTGGGGCTTTGGTGGTTCCTCTCTGCTGAGGATGACAGTTTGGATCTTTTTCAGACAGTGGCAATGTGGCTACACTTTCAATCTACACAATCTGTCATCTTCTCAGATCTGCACTGAGCTCATTGGGATTCCCTTTTATTGTGCATTGCTCAGTCCAACAAATGCTGTCACAAAAGTATAAGTTTCATCCTTCATTAAAAAAAAGTGCACCAAATTCATGTTTTTTGGGTTTGTTTTTTTTACACTTGCACATTATATTTATTATTATTCAGCTGCAGAAAAAGAACAGTTCACAGACATTACTGAATGTCCTATATTACTTCAACATGATGATTGCAAATAAAGTTTCGATCAGAATTTTAGTACCCAGACAGTATTATTATGACAAATTCAAATGAATTGATCTGCTACGCTATCTTAATGATTCTAATCACTGTGAAAACACTGTGACACAATTCCAACTCATAAAAAAAGAATATGTATATATAAACATCCAAAGCAGTTTTTAGGTTAAGCTTCAGTTACATACTGTCAGACTGCAGCAGGAGCCCCTTGAAGCTAAAGAATGGTTAGAGAGTTTAACGTCTCGCTTCCTCTCTAATCAGTTTGACTCTGAGATAAACAATTCATTTGACATCTCTACACCATTTCCGTCTCGTTTCTCGCTCTAGACTCATTGTGCCTCTGTTGAAAAACAAAAAAACAAAAACGTAGACAGCTGCTTTTCCTGGGACTTCCACGTGCACCTCACTGTAAAAAGAAGAGGCAGGTGGACAGAGAGAGTCTGCATGGGGCCGGAGGTGAGGGCGGACAGAAAGGAGGTCGGGAGACAAGCGGCTGACAGCCAGCAGACAGCGGCTCCTGAGGTTTCCATTACCTGAGACAGCCTGCTCAGCCGCTGGCGGCTCTGTCACCTTAGAAGGAACAGCACTCTCAACTTCAGTATGAACCCAGACAGGGACACCTGTTATGCAATATTCAGGAAACTGTCACAAACATAAACAGAAGACTGAATATACAAATACATACTGATGGCTGTGCAAAATAATATCTCAAATACAGACTGTCAGTACCTTACCCCTGTAAGCCATCTCTATTCTTTTTTTCCCTTTGATGTAACTCATTCAAGAGAGAATCTCTACTTATTACCCTGTATAAGGGAATATATTACTTGTAATGTTCATTAACTGGGTGACATCAGACAGCCACCTGAAGACTAATATAGATTATGGGAATGGAAAGACAGCAAGCTACTAACTTATTTTTGTGTTTGAAAGGTGATGTTTATCCTTCACCGTGAACATGTTAATTCAGGCCAACAACCTAGTTCAGATCAACAAAATGTCAACAAAATGTGCAGAGGCAGCCAGCAAACACAATAGACCAGCGAGTCAATGAAAACAAAACAGACCCTGATAGGCACTGACTCTCCTTTTCCCATCAATCACATGAACTCACAGAGAAACTGATAAATACTATACATCACAGCATGTACAACACTGAGATGTAAAGCTAAACAAGTTCAAAATAAACAGAAATTATGCACTTGTGATCCTAGTTTATGTGACAGAGGTTTTCAGGACTGATTATTACTGTTGCACTATGCATCAATTGATATCCAAACAAGGTAAGCCAATCTAATTCTAAAAGGAGTATCATCCATAAGACCCTGACCCTGGCTTTCCTTAATCCTGGAGGTTAAAATGCAGAGGAATTGCATGTGAAATGTGAGAGAAATGTAAGGTGTAGTATAGCCAATTGTCCCTTGGCACTCACAAATGGTGCACATATGGGTGGCTGCACCTAATGCTGCCGCATTGGTTTACTTGAGCGCTCACATACGTGTGAGTCTGTGGGAAGGAGCTTGCATTTCAGGATAAGTGTCAGTGAGCTTTAGTGGTAGACTACTTAGATTTACCTCATGAACCCCCAACACATATCAAATATCACAGATATCAAACATAAACAAGACAGTAACTGTCTGTCTGCCAACAACATGAAAACAGGGCTGTAACAAAAAATATTGCTTAAAAAATATAGATTAATTCATATAGTGAAAAAAGTATAGAATTGACATAGAACTGACAAAGACAACCCACTGGCAATAGTGAAAAGATATTGAATTTCCCCTTACATACATGATAACAGGAAAAACAAGGAACATCTCACAACTCAGCAAGGAGCTTGACAAAGCTCCTAGGATGTATTTGAGCAGTTATTTGAAAAAATTACTTCTACCGCTATCTCTGCTAATGGTCAATTGTCTCAGAGATGGCAATTCAGGACACTTCTGGTCTTTATATAATACACTGTAGAGACAAAAGCATGAGGCCATACCACTTTTTACCACTTTTAATCCAGGTGTTTTTCATCGCACATGTGTATGGAATCAAGCACCTAATCATGCAATCTGCTTGAATAAACACTTGTGAATGAATGGGTCTATAGAGTTCACTGAATTTGAGCATGGGACTGTAACAGGGTGCCACAGTTGCAACAGGTCTGTTAAAGAAATTTCTTCCTTCCTAGGTTTTCATAATCAACTCTAAGTACTGTTACCACTTACCATTTATGGTACTGATATTCAATATCTATATGTCAGCATGCCCCAAGTAAATAATCATACCTAATATGGAATTCCTCATTAAAAAGACTCTTTAAATGTGTTTGAATCTCCACAGACATTGCATCACAATATTTAATTGTTTCAAATACACCCAAAGTGTAATATCAAACTTTTTGCATTCCTAAAATAGCTCAAAGTTGATTGGTGTGGATTTAAGCTACATATATATTACAACAGAAGAGATAAGTGTATACCAAAAAAAGAAAAAAACTACAAAGAGAAAATGAATAATCATAGTGCTTTTTTGGATCCTCATCTGAAAAGTGATATAACTGATATAATCTGCCTAAGCAAATATAATGAACCAGCACTGGGGATGTATCTGCAGTCAACGCCTCCTGTCTCACACATCAGCAACTCTTAACACACCAATGGCCAGCTAGGGCTGTGGTGGACACAAGAGATGAGTGAGTAGGGATACTGTGTGAAGCCACTGCCAATTTGCTAAATGAACAGTGTTTATCTGTCAGTTAAATGTCAGCTCTGAAGTCCAGCCCTTATCAGAAGAAAATGTCAGGGACGAAGCTGGGCGATCTTTCTGAATAAAATATATAAAACCCTCTAAATGTCCAGCAGGAACATGCAAACACACATTCTCCAGACATCCTGGACTTATGGTACAGCAAAGGAGAGTTAAGTAGGTTCTGGTATGAATTATAATGCACACATGTGGTGCAGCTGTAGCAAATTAGATTTCGTTTTCAAGCACTCATTAAACATTTACTTGTAGCTGCCAGTGATGATCCATATAGATGGTTTTTCCAGTAGTACTTGTGTGTTGAAAACCAACATATATAATGCAAATATACGGTAAAGATTATGGGCTTGATAAATACGGACTAGAGGTACTTGTCTTAATTCCACCCTTATATAATGTTTATATTCCTTTTTTTTAATGGCCACACACCTCTTACTATTTCCTTCCCGAACCCATTCCTTTTCGACTCAAGACTGCTTTTAAATTAAAAAAAATCCTAGGCAACTTTTAACTTCACTTTTTTCCCCCCTTTAATAAAAAACAATTACATAAATAAATAATTCACTGCTCTGAGTGACAGCGTAACCACTTAAGTCATTAGATTTTTAACAGTATAGTGACCCCGGACCTATTTAATGTTAGCTATCATAACTGTACGTGGATCACGCGGGCGTAGCCTCTAACAGCCCGCCACAACCGGTGTTTCTTCTCCGCACCTGTTCTCTGGACATCCCTTTCCTCCGTCTCTTACCTTATGCTTTATGGGACGGCTCCACCACAGGCTGCCATTGCTTCAGAAAGTCTAGAAACGCGCCCTGGTTGAACTTTCCCCTTGTCGACAGTAGGCTGAACTCTCAAAGTGAACTTTCTCGTTAACTGACATTGTGGCTAACAGAGGTGGTGATGCTGTGAGCCACGCGGCTCGTGACGTGCTGCCTTCAGGGTCTCCTCCCGAGATCGTGTTTTGGACTCTGTACGCTTTTAAAGTCGATCAAGAGCAAAGGATTTTGAGACTGGAAATAATCTTATATATATATCACGACCTCGAACGTCAAAGAGACTTTGTTCCCGCCACATAAGTCTTGTTAACGTCGTTGTTTATGTAATAATTTTTGAGGGCGCATGAACGCAGCTTAAGCAGATTAAAATGCACAACTGCGAAGTTGATGTTACCGTTCTCTCCTGAGGGCTAGCTTCCCCTGAGGCTGGGGGTACACCCATCCCCAGATTTTTTAAAAACCCTCTTTTTGTCCTTCTAATATCTATATTTGTGGGCAGAGTCTGCTCATGTGCTGAAATCCAGGTAGAGAGCAATACAGTTTATTAAAGTATGCTCCTGTTGCTATTGGAATTGTATGGCAATCTAAGGAGCTTGGAAAGAAAAGCGTCTGGACTTCTCTAAGTTTCTTGAAAACGCTTCACCTCTCATCCGAGAAGCTTCTTAAGTTCTGAACTGAAGAAGCCTGACATTCATGACCTGGATGAATGAGAACCTTCACAGACAATTGTATGGCAAGAACTAATGACATTGTAAGCTCTTGTTAGGAGTTTCAGGCTAAATAAAGTATTACTGTGGTCTCAAAAGCATTCTAGTGAATTGTTATTTATGTATATTTGTTTGTTCTACATAGGCGACTGTTAATATTTTTCATTTAAAAACATGCACAGAGCTCTTTGTAGTAAACAGCAAGTATATCTGTCATCACTTCTAATCAGAAAGCACCACTGGAAAGAAAATTGAAAAGGCTACTAAGAGTACAGTATGGTTATCATTCTGTATGCTTTGTTGTTATGTAACTATTACACAAAACAAATTTAACCATTTAAATATAAATGAGTTCATTTGTACTTAACCTATGCATTACTTCTAATAGGACCCTGTGATCACAAAAGGTAATGTTATATTTTCGGTGATAGAAAGGTATTATGTGGAACAGATATTTATGATGTGGCATATGGTACAACATTCTAATAATTTGCTCTTGAAAAATAACTAATTAATCTTAAATATACTGCCGTGAATGAATGACTAACAGATTTTTTAGAAAATTTGGGACTATGTTTGTCCTTATCTTTAAAGACCAAAGCCTGCCCCAGGCTGTAAGGACCAAAAGGTGGATAAGTGGTTAAAAAAACTGATGGATGACATTACTAAAACATTGTAATTTCAAGAAATATTTTTTGGGAAAAAAATCCTTAACAGAACCTGCAATAAACTGCTACATTCAAGTATGATCCTGAATCATATTTATAAATCATACATATAAGGTCTTCATCAAGAATTTTGTGAAACTTCCTGATATACTAAAAATAGTGAGTGCATGGTTAGTGTTTTACACACTGCTTTTATATTCCATAAGTGCACAAACATATCTAATATTTTATATACCCAAAGATGTAAATGCTTAAAAGAAATGATCAACTCTCAAACCAGAAAACAGTTTGTTTTATTATCACATCATATCAGATTCTTCAGAACAAACTGAATTACACCTCCTGGCCCACCCTCATGCCTCCCATAAAACCAGTAGTCAAATATTGATGATTGTGTACATCATTATAGTATTTTCATGACAACTCGTGTAAATGCAATTACGTATTGCTGAAACTGATTACATTGAGTGTATCATCAGATATGGCCACATTAAAAGATTCAGCCTATGGGCTGCTTTTGCTTGGTCTTGCAATCACTGCACTGCCAGTGAACCGTGTAGCATGGAAACCATTTAGAAAGCTGTTCTTCAGTCGGTGCAAGAAGTGGACATATCTCACTCCAGGTCCATAACTGGAGAACACATGTGACACCTGCAGGCCAAGACAGATGTGTACATTGAAATGCTGGAATACAGCACTGTACCGGAAAGGAAATGAGAATCTCACCTCTTTCCAGTTGTGAGAGTAAGCCAGTCGTTGCTCAGTGGGGTTGACTGTGTGCTCTGAGATCACTGTATTTTTATCTGCACCCAGTAACTTCACATGCAGCTGGTAGATTGAGTCATGCAACTGACTCTCCTCATACCTGATAAAATGACACACTTAGATTTTCCTAATAACTTAAAAGACATTTCCTGTATGTGATCTAATTAAAATGCTCAGAGCAGAGCATTATACACTCATATACACTCTAGGCTTATGGAATGTCTTTATAGTATAGTATATAGTATAGATATCTGGGACCTTCGGGAGAATAAGTGTCATTATGCTGGCACCAGGATGTCTGGAGTGTGCGGGGACAAAGGGGGCCTTAATCTAGCTCAGTCACTTAAGTGGAAACACATCTTGGGATCTACATACTACACACATACACACACATATACACATATAGTCAGGAGAGTCTGTTTGTTCTTCCTTTTCAGCATGCAAAGGGAAGCCACGTACGTGTGAATTAAGGCATTTTAAACAGACTTGGAGTTAATCTCTTTATTGTCTCAACTTCTACAACAGACATGTATCATTGCATACACGTTGTTAGTACTTTTGCCTCCAGAACCAACTTAATTCTTTGTGGTAATTCAACAAGATTCTGGAAACATTCCGCAGAGGGCTTACTCCATACTGACGTGAAAGCATTATGTAATTGCTGCAGATTTGTTGGCTGCACATATACGATGCAAAACTCCTGTTTCACCACATTGCTTTACTGGATAGAGATCTGGTAACTGGAGGCCATTCGAGTACAGGTACAGTGGCTTGCAAAAGTATTCGGCCCCCTTGAACTTTTCCACATTTTGTCACATTACAGCCACAAACATGAATCAATTTTATTGGAATTCCACGTGAAAGACCAATACAAAGTGGTGTACACGTGAGAAGTGGAACGAAAATCATACATCATTCCAAACATTTTTTACAAATAAATAACTGAAAAGTGGGGTGTGCGTAATTATTCAGCCCCCTGAGTCAATACTTTGTAGAACCACCTTTTGCTGCAATTACAGCTGCCAGTCTTTTAGGGTATGTCTCTACCAGCTTTGCACATCTAGAGACTGAAATTATTGCCCATTCTTTGCAAAACAGCTCCAGCTCAGTCAGATTAGATGGACAGCGTTTGTGAACAGCAGTTTTCAGATCTTGCCACAGATTCTCGATTGGATTTAGATCTGGACCATTCTAACACATGGATATGTTTTGTTTGAA
>VVHJ01000749.1:0-19734 GCA_015107715.1 Tylochromis polylepis | reverse complement strand
AATTCTGGGACTCTCCACCATTTGCTCTTAGAACTGAAGAAGCTTCTCGGATGAGAGGTGAAACGTTTTCAAGAAACTTAGAGAAGTCCAGACGCTTTTCTTTCCAAGCTCCTTAGACTACCATGACCTGGATGAATGAGAACCTTCACAGACATATCTGGAGCCTCCTTCACTTGCATGAGCATCCCTTTAGACTTTAGACAATAATGGCTGTAATTCCTAAATTAATGCAGTTCTTTTGTTAAACCACTTGATTTAAAAGTGAAAGTCTGCACTTCAATCACATGCTGATTGTCTGATTTAAAACACAATGTAGTGGTGTGCAGAGGCAAAATTACAAAGGAAAAGTGTCCTTGTCCAATTACTTATACAACTAAGTGTAAATATATTCTAGAGAACAAAAATCACACTCAGATCTTTGCTTAGGTTTCTGTAAGCTCTGTTATCAGAATCAAAGCAAATAATGGATGAACTTTAAATGTAAATGCCTCACAAACATGGAGTCCACCACAAGAGGAAGTTAAAAACACTCAGCAACTTAACCTACAATCAGTTTGTTTAAGTGTGGCACTCGTGCACATGTGTATGGTTGAGCAGTGGCTTGTTTGTAGAGTTAAGTAGCTACTGTTCCTGTGGTTGACATACATCAACTATGATCACACAATTATCAGTGGACCTGGTGCCAAATATGTTTTTCTTCTGCTTCTTTCAGCCACTCCCTTAGGTGTCACCACAGCACATCATCTACCTCCATCTTATCTTATCCCTAGCATCCTCCTAATTAATTAAAGGACATGTTGCTGCTTTTTAGTCTTTAATAGCTACAGAATAGAGAAGAAAATGACTGAATTCACAATTCTGCTTTAAAAGCAAAGACAAGAGCGTTTAAGGTGGATTTTTTATCCATAATATTCACAGTTTCTCATGTGGCCTCTTGGGGAAATTAACTGCCCACCCCTATTTTAGGTCACAATCGTAACTTTGGGCAGTTATTGATGACTGGAGCTACTAAAGCTTAAAAATCAATATGGATTATCCAAACAGCAAAAACATTGTTTCAATTCTTATTGTTTTGTTTAATTTTTTTAAACAACAAAAAGTGTCAGAACATTGCTCAGGTGAGCTGTGATGATCCTACACCTGTGTCTTCAACCAATTCAACTTCAGCTAAGCAAAAAAAAAGACTTACGTTTGTGCACATGAAGTGTGGGATGACCTCCTTTTTGCAACCTTTTTTTCTGCACCTAAGATGCAACCTGTTCTTTTAAACAAACTAAACACACAAGTGTGAATTATAAAACATGAGGTAACACACTTGAATTTATACAGTATTTTTCTGGACTTACTGAGCACTTAAAGCACAGCCTAAACATATATTAATTTAGAACCACTAATTAACATGTCTTTGGACTGTGGGAGAAGGTTGGACAAAACCAAGCGCCAGACAGCGAGGTTCCAGCTGGGGTTTGAACCAGAAACCTTCTTGCTAGGAGGCAACATCGCTAACCACTCCACTGCCACGCTGTCCCAAACACAGTGAATATTGTAAATAATGTTAATGGTCAATGTCCAGATGTTTTCCTCAATAAGTTAACATTTAGGATTTTTATATGAGACACTTTAAGTTTGCAAGGATTAAACCAGCAGCTATTATAACATGAACTAAAAACGGGGCATGTGACTTCAGAAGCTGAAAAAGAGCTGAATTATACTGTATCATCATTATTTTCATATTTTTTTTTAAACGCAGGTCTGAAAACTGAAAAGAAAGAAGCAGTATTTGTTTTTTATTGAAAAATTAAGATTTATCTTCTACATTTAAGGAATATGTTTCTACAGTTTACTGTACTGTTATAGGATTTGTACTTTCAAGGATAATGCTGTTTTATACATGCAGTATCTCTGTCATATCCCAGCTGCACTGCATATAAAGAAACCATGAACCACAAACAACCTCAGCCATCACTCCATCAGCCAAAAAAGATTTGGAGAATAAAGCGCGGCATGCTGGAGAAGAGTTTTAAATGTGAATATTAAGTGACTTTTAGAGATGGGAATAGCTGAGAAACAAGCTAATAACTGGAGGTGTCTGATCTGGCAGCCTAGAGCTCCCTCAGCTGTTACCTTCATGCCAGAGCCCAAAGTCTCCAGGTCGCCGAAGTCCAGCCCCTCCCTGCATGCGTACAGGCACTCGACCACGCTGTGAGGCTCCACACTGCCAGGACGCACCGTCACCCCAGACAACAGGCCATGGTAACTGCCAACATACTTCACTAAGGTGTGAACACACATAACATCATCCCATTAAACATCAACTGCACCAGCAATGACACTGCAAAATGGCAGACCGCACACCATCACGCTGACAACAGTGTGAAACAAGGAGGTCACCTGAGTCTTTACCCTCTGGGATGGTGTTGTTTAGTATCTCCTTCTGCTTCTCCTCGGGCTCTGCAGGGAAAGCGGCGCAGCGGGGAGAGAGACGGGGAAGAGAAAAACAGAAAACAATGAGGCGCTCTGAAAAATACTTTTCGGTCGAGAGGGGCTTGAAGAGCAAGCGAGAGGAAATCTGAGGGTACCAAAGATTGACAGGGGGAATAAAAAACACAGGCAGCAAGAAAACTGTTGACAATCTTCAAAAATTGCAGCATCTCCTCATTATCCGGCAGCAGCTGCTGCCACGCAGGAAACTGAGTGTGTGTGTTTTTCACTGCTAATTGGCAGCCAGAGCTTCCCATTTTAACCAGCGGCTCGGGTGTAAGTGGCTGATAGCTTTCTGGCCTTCGTGTTGTTCTGCTGCCCTGAATAATTGATAAGTCAGTTATATTATTAGCCCTCAAAGAAAAGATGCATCAACTGAATTATAGCTGAATGAAATGAAGGGGAGAAACGGCGTGGTGTGAAATGTCTCAGAGGCCCGTCTCGAGATGTCTCATGAGAAATCGTAACTTGCCAGAAATTGTTTCGTGCTATCTCTGCTGATGTTGGGTTTAAATGACATTTCAGGGATGGAGAAATGAAAAAGAGGATTCAAACTGCTGCTCGTAGCTTTTAGACAGGAAGTAAAGCCTTTCTTTGAGCTGGGATGAAACGCGCAGCATGCCAGTCTCACCCCAGCAGGCACCGATGAACATCCGCTGACGCGGGGCGGGGTTCGGGATGGCTCCGTTGTCGTGGATGAGGGCGGGGTCAAAGGTCACTCCATCCACGTAAAGGGTCACTGATGGGAACTGGACGCTGAGTGACAGATGATGCCACTCGCTGTCACACACCTGTTGGGGAGAGATAACATGGAGTCAGCATGAGTGCATTATCTGGGTGGAATGACTCTATATTTAAGTAAAAGTACCACTACAGCCATGGAAAAATACTCTGAAGCCCTACAACCCTGCAGAGTTTGCATGGCTTCTCCTCTCATTGAACAGCTTGGCCCAGGTATTGGCATTAAAATGTATGTGAAGTAACACTCTGGAGACAAAAGTGTCTCCTATTATTGTTGTAGCTGGTTTAGAAAACTGTTTTACCTAATAAAAATAAAATAATACTAATAATTTGTACAGTTTAGCTCAGTGGTTCTGAATAAAAAGCTTGGCATCGTTCAAAGGGTCACAAAATGGGGAAGGAACCAGAGTTATTATAGTTTTGTATGTTCTTATTCATTTTTATTTTTATTTCTTTTGGACAGTTTAAATTGTTTAGTTCCATTTAGTTTCCAGAGTGTGTTTGCTTATTTCAGTTTAGCGTTAGTTTAGATTTAGATTTTTATTAGTTTCGGTGTTGGTTTTAGTCTTTATTATTTATGATGTTATTTATAAGAAATGCCAGAAGTAAGATTTAGGAAAATCTGTATAGATATTACAACATAAACATTAATCATTGAAAGCAGTTGACTCGCAGGCTTGTAGACATCTGAAGCCTTAGTAAAAACATCCATCAAACCCTCATCAGACAGTTTCTGATAAAAAATTTTACCAATATAACAAATACCAAAACTAAGGACATTTGTTCTATACTTTTAGTTTAGTTTTCCAAGTTCACGAAATATTTTCAGTTAGTTTTAATGTTTTTCAAAGGTCTGGTTTTTATTTTAATTTTAATTTTAGTTAACTTAAATGTTGTGTTCACATCTAGCTTTACCTGTAATATCCTTGGTAGGAACATAGACTGTATAAAAAGATGGGCGTACCCACTATGACATCACACACTGGTTTGAAAGACCCTTTCTAAAACTTTAGTGTTGGTGTTGTGGTCACCCCTGTATTGGTTTTCTTGAATAAGAAGGAACCACATTTGGATGAGATGGTGGAGTGGTAAGTTAGAATCAGATCCATAGACTGCATGGGTTTAATACACAGACACATATACCTGCTATTTAGTGCTAAATAACAGACTAATAAAACCTCACTGACCAAAACCAGGTGCATGGACATCTTGAATTGTCTGTTATTATAATTAATTACACAACAAGCCATAATATTTACCAGTTAATTCTATTAAAAACTGCTTCAAAAGCCAGCAACACACAAAAACAGCAGAGAGGTCCAGTTCAGGGTGAGGACTAGCAGCTACCAGCTACAGCTGTTTGTGTCTACATTCACCAAAGCAACCTCGACCCTCATTTTAAGTCATGATTTAGTACAAAAGGCTAAGTTATAATGAGATTCGCCCCTGTAGATGCTATGAAGGGGCAAACTGACTAAGAGACCAAAACTGTAGTTTGATATCAGGCTGCAAACATGCTTTTTAAAGCTGTGAGGTGAAGCTGGACATGCTAACATGGAGTCTATGGGATTTGACTCATGTTTGGAGTTAGGGCACTCGAGGAGCTGCAGTTTCTTCTGGAGGGGTTGGGTTGGTTTTACTATATTTTTAAGCCTTGAAGGTTGCCACGTTGGTAGGAAATGAGTTAAATGAAATCCGACTATGCAAATTTTCTTTCCCTTTGTGGCTGTTTTTGCCACTTATTGAATAGTTTTTTAAATTCATGTCAAAGTTTTGAGGTGAAATTTGTTGGTGGAACTTCTAACAACGCAATCAAGTGACAAGCGCCCCTGACAAGACATTTCCTTTTGTAAGCTGCAAGTGATAATTATAATCCAAATTATTCTAGTACTTGAGTATTTATATATATATTTATGAATATACTTTCCACCACAGGTGAATTCCTGCAGACATTTGTTGCGATAAACTTTCTTTATCAGTGTTGTGAAACCTGAAGGAATACAGCAAACAAATGACAGGGGAATTATAAAGGCAGAGGGAGTAGGAAAGAAAGACAGGGTAATAAGATATTGAGGTCCAGACAGGGGGATTTAACAAATCTTCTCTGTATCAGCTCAACATCCTTTAATCCATGTGACTTCAATCTGTCTGAGACCAGTGGCTTCCGTCAAAACAAACCCCGTTCACCCTCCACCACGTACACCAAACCACAACCTTGCATGCATCCAGGTATACAGGTGCGCCACACGCAGTGACCTCACTACTTGTATTCATGCATTCCGACGCATCCTGGACTTTTAACCTCACGGGTAGATTTATGATGAAAGATATAGATTTAGAGCTGAGAAGTATGTTGTGATACATAAAAGGTTTTTGCAGCGACACAAACATCTTCATGTGCCCGGCTGAGACTGTGCGTTTCACCACGGTGCTGAAAATGGAAGAAGATGCAGTGTGATCAGAACAGAAAATGAGTTCCATTTTGTTCCATTTCCTTTTTACTGGGAACGAACTGCACAAAATAGTCAGAACAGAAATTGATTTTGCAAATACGGATGATGCACAGATCCTCTTCATGCATGAAACATTTAAATGATCTCATTAGAGAAAGCCCGGGAGATGAAAGAAAAAGCCTTTTATCTAGATAAACAATAGGGTTGTCATTTCACTCAGTGTGCATATATTCTCATCTGTAAAATAGCTGAATTTCTGACGAGGGATGGTTCAGACGTTTGACATGGCACAGACATAAAAAGTAACGACTGAAATTTCTTCAATTTCAGCTTAATTTCGAGCTAGAGATACAGAAGAAACTGTGCAACCGACAGCATCAAAGCTGAGCATTGCACTTCCCTTCAGTTACCTGCTCCAGTTTCCACAAGAACTTGACGGGGCGAGCGGCTGAGACGTCGGGCCAGTAGAAGAGGGAGAGGCGGCAGCCGTGGACGGAGAGGGAGTAATGGGAGAAGGAGTCATCTGTGGAGCAGGAGAGCAGAAAAACAGAAGATAATTGGCCCAGGCCTGTCAGAACTTCTTAAAATTATCCAGTGTTTCTTTGGGAGAATAAAGAATAAATGGGAAGAATTACTGGTTTGCTGTGGTATGGATTTGCCAACCGGTGGAGCGGCCAGTGATTCTGACAGTAGACGGTGCTTCAAAATATGGATGTGGTGGCAAATAAGCTATATTCTAAAACATGGGTGCTTTATACACATCCTCAACATGGCAGCACATAAGATTTACAGTTGGGTCAATAATTTGTTGGTCAAACACCCAGTTTTTGCAGTTTTGCCTCTGCACAGTGGATTTTAAATCAATCAAGATGTGATTAAAGTGCAGACTTTCAGCTTTAATTAAAGGTATTTTGCAAGAATTCACAATAAGTGTTGTTGGATGAAAATCCTTTGCAGTCAACGACTGCCTGAAGTCTTGAACCCATGGACATCACCAAATGCTGCATTTCCTCCCTTGAGATGCTCAGCCAGACCTTTACTATAGCCACTTTTGGTTGCTGCTGTTTGTGGGTCTTTCTGGCTTTTGCCTTCAGTTGTTTCGGTCTCTGGGTCTAAGAACCAGACTTTTGAGTTTTGTCTCTTTTTTACAGCATTTCCTGATTTGTTTCTTTGTATTTATGTTCCCAGGTTTAGGTTTTACATCTAATTCTGTTCTTGGTTTCAGTTGATATTGTTTTCTTGCCTCCCTTATGTTCCTGTGTCTGGTCTAATCCAGTCTCTGTGTTTTGTCTTGTATCCCTTTGTGTCGAGTTAGTTATAATTCCTCAGTGTTAAGCCCTTCATTCTTGGGTTCTGTTCTCATTTAAAGTTTGTTGTTTTCTGTCCTGTCTTATTTTAGTTATCGTGCTTCGTCTGTGTTCCCTGTGCTTTGTTGAGATTTCCTCTGGGATTCGGTGTTTAGTATTTTTCCGTTTTATTTTGTTAGTCCTTGGTCTCCTGTGCCCTGTGTCTAGCTTCACTTCCTGTGTCTCGTTATCCCTGATTTGTACCTGCTGTGTCTCCCACCTGTTTACCCCTCATCTAATTACCCTGTGTTTAAATTGTCTGTGTCTTCCTCCTGGTCCTTTGTCACATCCTTTTGTGATATCACGTTTTGTGATTTTGAAAACGCTTCAGAATCAAAGCTGTTTGAGTTCACGTCCTGCCTCTCGAGTCCTTCATACTGGGTCCAAAACCTGCCTGCTGCACAGTATTAGATGACATCAGTAAATTAAAAGCATGCTCTGTTAAAGAATATCAAGCCATTGATATTTTTCAATAAATCACATTTCTTTGCTTTGAGAAACCCTTAAGTTGCTTTTGCAGTTTGCTTTGGGTCATTATCCATTTGCACTGTGAAGTGCTGCTTGATCAGTTTCGGAGACTGAATCTAAACAGAGCGTGTAACCGTGTACACTTGATAATTTATCCTGCTACTTCTACCAGTGGTCACATATCAGTGGAGTGGCTCAGGAGGCAGAGCAGATCATTTACTGATTGGAAGGTTAGTGGTTCAATCCCAGTCAGCATGGCAAGTATCCTTGGGCAAGATACTAACCCCAAGTTGCTCTCTGATGCATCCATTGGAGTGAAAATGGGTATGAAGACAGTGCTTGTGTGAATGTGGCATGTTGTATAAAGGGCTTTGAGTACTATATAAGAATCAGTCCATTTACATCATCAACAAACACTAGCTGCATGATTCCACTAACTGCCATGCATGCCTCCATAGAGGTATACATGGCAGGATGGACCAAGGATCTGCATTTACAGATGATGCTTCTGCTCATGAGTTGTTTTACTATCAATCTGGTACATGTTCACCTTGGTGTAATCTGCCCAAAGACTTTTTTCAGGCTCTTTTCATGTTTTCTGGGAAAGTCTCACGTGGCCTTCTTGTTCTTCTTTTACCAGTGGTTTGCGGCTTGTATTTACATTCATGAAGGTTTCTCTTGGTTGTAGACCTTGACACTGATACGGATACCTCTTTGAGAGTTTTCATGGCTTGGTTGTTCTTCTTAACCATGAAAAATAATACAGTCATCATCCACTTTAGTTGGCTTTTGTGGTCTTTCAAGCCTTTTAGTGTTTAATAATGTGCCAGATTGTTGATTTCGACACTCCTAAAGTTTATTTAACCTCTCTGATAGGTTTATTTTGGATTTTCAGTCTAGTGATGGCCTCCCTCACTTGCACTGATATCTCTTTGGGCCTCATATTTAAAATTGCAGTAAAGAGCTATAAAATGGAAATTCAGACATTATGTCTGCTTAATTTATTATGAAATAACAGGTGAACAGGCCTCACCTAGCTGTGAAACACCTCATCAGTCAATTATCCAATGATTTTAGAGCCTCTGAAAACGAGGCACTGTGTGTAAACAGTTAATATAATACTTTTGTTAAACCCCTCGAATTTCAGCTGAAAGTCTTCACTTTATTTGTCACATAATGAATGTGTGATTTAAAATCCTCTGTGGTGATGTACAGAGTGTCTTTGTCCAACAAATTATGGATCTAACTGTATACAACAATTAACATATTAATTCTTGAGTAAAACACACACACTTTTATTCAACTTGGCCTTTAACAACAGACCAACAAAATCTAATCATTTCATCCTTGAGTCAAAGTGAATCTTTGTGCCAAATTCCCTCAAGACACCGCTAAGACATCACGCTCACAAGAATGGGACACACGGACAGGCGGACAACGTTAAAACAAAAAGCACCAGGATGCATCTGCTGCTGGTGCAGAGGCACAACATGAGTTTACATTCAATCTGAAACTCCACCATGTTTTTCTCACCTGGGAATTTTATCACAAAGGAAAGCTTGCTGAAAACTGCACCCATACAAAGTCACACAGCTGAAAATATTCACATTACCCATAATATTGTTCCTGACACAATTACAGTGTTTTACTCTTCTTCTGTTTTCCACTTGGCTGCACAAGCAGAGCAGCTGGAGGTTAAGTGCCTCTCTCAAGAGCACCTTGATAGTAGGTACTTTGATAGTAGCTTTAAACAGCTTCTTTTTTTTTCAGGGCATGATTTCCCCCGAAGCTCATGTGGTAAAATGGTACCCTCTAAGGGTTTAGATGACTGAGGAGTGGATAGAACAGTAAAGGAGCAACACTGTTTATAACCACAATATCACTCGCAGTCCGAAAGGCCAAATTAATGTGCGAGGGACAGAGCTTACCATTCCTGACGGTACTGCAGACAATAATCTCCTCCTCCTTGCGATTTGCTCTGGTTTGCGTGGTCGCAGGCTGGATGTTGGCACCACCTCTGCGCATCCACAGCTGGAGGGTGAAGTGGTCGCCGGATAGCGCGGACACAACCGAATCGGGCACGACAGCGACGTGGTTGGTGCCGTTGAAGGAGAAGATCAGAGATGAGTCAGAAGACGGGAGCGTGGGCAGTGCTGAAGTCCAGTTGGCGGCAGGAGATGGAGGTGGGAGCAGGTCGACTTCGCCCCTGACCGCACCTGATACAAAAAACAGAGGCAATACAAATAAAGGATCTGACTTCCAAAGATTAACGTGTTTTCAGGCATAAATCTGAACCCACCGCACAAACGTCGCACAGATCTGTCGGAGTAGCTGTCTCTGTCACAGCCTTTCCCGATGTGGCCGGTCTGGAGCTCTACGGTGGCCTGGATGTTCCACACGGTCTCTTCACAGGTCTCCAAATGCAGGCTGGGGAACAGTGGGATGCTGCCTGACCCAGGGGTGTACTCTACACGCTTGGTCCATCCTGGAAAAAAAAAGTATCAATACCTGCTTCACCTTTAACATATGAGCCCTTCAGACCTTTTCTACACCGGATGGAGCCACCTGCGACAGCACAAACATCAAACGTAGACGGCTCGGACATTAAATGGTCTCGAACCACTGAGCTCCCCTAACACAACGTCTGCCTGGTGTCTGATTGCGGCCATGTGAGAATTACCACAGGTAATTTGTGGAGTGATTTCCCAGCGAGGGAGTGGGCGTCATGTCTCAGCTAAACCACGATAGTGAGAACAAATCTGACGCAAACATTCCCCTGCTGTGTGATACATGTGAGAGAAGGCAACCTCAGACAATATCCCAACTTGATTCTCCAGTTTTTCCCACCGTTCATGTCTGAAAACCCCTGTGGAGTCAACTACTTCTATCTTTAAAAAATGTCAAAGCCGACTGACTCCAGCATGCTAAAAAGGGGAAGGTGTGTTAAAATTAGACAGCCTATCTATCCCTAACATCCTCCTCTGTATGTCCTCCTTCACTACATCCATGAACCTCCTCTGTGGTCTTCCTCTTTTAAAAAGGAAATCTACTGTCTGAAAAATCCCGTAACATTGCTGTAGCGGTATGTGAGATCTAAAAATATACTGTCACAGTTTAATTATGCAGTTACCTTCCCTTGATATTACTAAGATTCAACACCACCTCTTTAAAACACAGTTCTTTTGATCTAAACATGCAAAGGTGATTCATCCAAGTGGCAGCCCACACACTTTCTAAATCAAAGTGAAAGTTTCATCCCCCATCGCCACAAAAAAAGGAAAAGATTAAACAACTAAAGCACACGTATGTGTAAAGTCTCATCGGACTTTTTTCCGGGATCAGAAAAAGAGAAGTGCGTGCGAAAAATTACCAATCCAGCCGGGTTTGCAGGACGGCTTGACCGTGACAACAACCTGAGCGTCAGCCTGAGCGCGGTTTTTTCCACAGTCGAAGGCTGTCACCCAGAAGGTGTGAACGCGCTGCCGCTTTGAATCCAACGGCTCTGTGTTCTTAATGTTTCCTAGGAGACACAGAAAAAGGCAGAAAAAAATAATGAAACAAAAAATAAACCAGGGAAAAAATAGAACATTAGTCACCCAACAACAAGGTTTTTGCATAACTGAAGCTCAGGTCAAATAAAGACCCATTGATAAAACTGGCACATTTGCAATAGCAGAGCCACTGCCCTGTTAAACGCGCCATGTTCAGTGATATGAAAGTGAGGACAGACTGCACACAACAGGATAAAAAACTGAAGGGTTTTCCTGTTTTTAGAGATAAAGATGAATAAACAGCGAGTATCTGTGATAGGCTGACAGCACTCAGCATGCCAGCTGACAAACAATGGGAAGGAAAGAAGATGGTGTGACATGGTGAGAGGGAAAAACAGAGGGATGAAAGAGATAGCGGTAGAAACAGAGGCAGAATAGACAAAGTGAAACAGAAAATAGACAATAAACAGCCCACAGCGTTTGAACAAAGCTGGAACAAAAGGTTGCTGTGCTGTTGTATCAGTCTGACCCCTAAAAGAAAGGAACCGCTCATCCTCAGCAAAGCCCTCCAAGTCTGGGACATTTCTGCACAGTCATACCAAAACAGGGTCCTTCTCAGCTGCTGTGACACTCTGTTAAACAGCTGCAGTTGATCCCAAACCAACCAGTCAATGGATTCAGTTTAAAGCTCCAATATTCGTTCGTTTTCAAGGTTTTCATTGTTGTTCTAAACAGACTGTTTGGAGCTTTAAATCAAACAGAGACGAGAGCAGCACACAGCACGCATTCGACCGCAGGGCAGCAGATATAGATGTGAAGGAGACTTTGCTCTCTGTGGGATCATTTTACATGTAAATGTCACCAAAGTCACAAGACAGCTGTTGTTTTTATATATATATTTTTTTTTATTTATGTGTATGGTGATTTTGTCGGAGGACCTTGTGGTTATAAAATCAGGATTTTAGCAGTGTAGAATGGCAACATATGGCTTGTTAACAATGAAGTCTTAATAGGCCACATTTGTGTAACTTTTCATAGTCATTTCACTATCTAACAGCAGAAACGGGAAAAGTATGTGGTTGAGATCAGTTTAATGGGAATTCATCTGTATTAAAATACACTATATGTGAGCACAGAAGAAACAAACAGATGTGAGCGGCTGACAAAAGACTTCGGCTGGGACCAAAGCACAAAAAGCAACATGGAAACACAACAACCCAAACTCAGCTCTCGCTTTTTGGCCAAATCTGTGCAAACATTTGGACACCTTCTGATGTCATCCCTCCGCATTACAGCTTGGGCATAGCGATGAAGCATAATTAAGTCCCACACCCGAGGAGGAAAAACATCTAATGGCTCTCTCTTAGCTTTGTTTTGCGTGAAGGTGCCTCCTCGTCAATTCTGTCTGCTGGCAAAAACTGATAAATGTGTAAATGCTTCTGTGCAGTGGGACGGTCTACGAACAAGATAAAAAATATATTTTTAATAAGCTGTCAAACCAAAAACATGAGCCTTTCTCTCTGCAGACCAAAGTTCATAACACTGGCAATAATACATGGGGCATCAACACTAAGAATGAGAAAGCTTTGGGATCCTAAAACTCAAAATGCCTACAAGTTCAGCATTTTATCACTAATATACAACCACATATCAGTTTTAGGTTCCTGTATTTCTGTAAGTTAAGCCAATACAACAACACAGCTTGTTAACATATAACTAACCTTGACAGAGTAGTCAAATTATCCTATTATAACATTTCCAGCTACAGAAAGGCATTTTGTCAGGATTCAAACCTTCAGTTACTGAGTATGGTTTGTGGTCTGCGTTCTTATGAATCAAAGCTAAAGGTAACATCAGCCACATTAGCCTACCAAGAAGAACAAATCAGTGCTTCCAACCCAACTCCCTAAAAATAGGCTCATCCTTTTTTGTATAAAAGTTTTAGTTTATTTAATAAAGTCATCTGAAATTTGACCTTTATATTCTGATTATTTTTTTTAACTTTCAGGCCCTCAGAGCACATACGAGAGGGTTGAAATTTGTATTGTTTCCAGCATTTCCAAGCTTAATTTACTTAAAAAACTGCAGGAGATGGTTACATGACATCCTTGGAGCGGAAAATAACCTTTAAGCTCTGTTAAAAAAATGAAAATCAAATCAGTTTTACACCCAGTTCAAGAATCTTGTTTTTGTTCAGAACGATTTTATCTACGGCCAGATTTGAGCATCAGTTTCATGTCATAGTTTAAAAAGCAAAACTCCAATTTAACACCAATTTAATTTCTATGACAGAGACTAATAAGCAGTGGTACCCTTCATGTTTGTGAAGTGAATTCTGGGTAAATTTACTTGTCAAAACCAGGTCTCCTTTTAATCTGTGGTTTGATAATAGGCTCATGTTCTAGCAGTGATTTATTTGAGTTTATGGATAATTAGAGCTACATTCAATATCCACAGGTCAAATTTATCAACTTATTAAATATTCACTTTAAACGATGATCAGTTTTATACTGCAGCAAATTTCTTTTTAATTAATCCAAAAAGTCCACGGGTTTCATTATTTATTTTGCAGAAAATGTGCACTCTATATTAGAATTTGCTTGTTTTCGGTGCTGTCCGATTTGCTAAATATCAGGTTTTACTATTCAAATTAACATTAGGATACACATTTCTGTTTACTGGTTTCATCATTTTTTGGTTTAAGATATAATTAAAACATGAGAAAGGTATTTTAAAACTCACTGACAAACACTTACTACACAGCAGCAGTTTGCCCCAAAGTGGCACAACCATCAAACAAATGATGGTGGAGGGAATTTAAATGCGGGAAGTTTCTTCTCCTCCTCTTCAGTATTATCATCTGCGCATAGAGAGGGTTAATTGCTTGTCTTGTGTTTTTTCTTAAGATATTATTTTATCAAAAATGCAGAGGAAGTTTATTCAAACACAAGTTCCTGAGATGACATGTTAGCACTTAGCAGTTAGCACAAGAGCCTAAAATGAAAGAAATGCCCATTTGAGATCGTATCAAGGTTTGGGCCCACCATCATAGCTTATGCTTTTACTGAGTGCTTCTGATTTTTATAAAATTATTAAATATTAGTTATTTTTATTAGTAGTGCCGCTATACAGAAATTACATGCTAAATATGAAAAAGTACAATTACATAGTAAACATTACTTTTAGAATGGCTTAATATAACTGATCTAAACACTGTTACATCGACTGAGTAGAGGATATGTTACACTGAGTAAATAAAATAGACTTCACCACCTTTTCAACATGATCAGTATCATTTTCAGCAATGCTCAGATCAATAAAGCAATGATTTCATGAGCTATATTTGATATAATTCAGTGGTTTGAAAGGCTTCCTGCTGACATTTATGTAATCTAATCCACGACACAAGTAAGGTTGGAAAACTGCAAACTGCTCCTTTAAATCATTGCGATCACACTGCAGTGTTGCATAAACTATTAAACAGTTTGTTTTATGTTTCAGGGAGATGAAGTTATCTTCTGCCGAGAAGCGGCGTAAGATAAGGGCTTCATATTTACAGAAACACAGAGAGAGAAAATAAAATGTCTTCTATCTGAAATAAAGGTTTCTCTCTTTCTCCTAATGTGTCCTGTTAAATGTGTTACTTTGTAGGCTGTGTAACGCGTGCTTTTTGTGTCGTAAATCTTTTCAATGCTGGCTGAACTACAATAAAAATGTTGGGGTACATTTCTAGGGAGGGAAATCTTACAGCAATCTTACATCTTACTTAAGGATGTTGAATAGCTGTAAATTCAGTGTAATGTGGGTTTATGCTGAAAAAATATGTATCCCCGATGATATCATGCACAAGAAATCCATTATCAAACTCAAACTTCACATTTTCAAATCAGTTTAACAGAAAACCTCCAAACTCCCGGTGAACAGATTCAAGAAAATTCAAACTCTGTTTGTTTATTTTTTTTTAAATCTATGGTATAAAATAATGATCTCAATGTTTATTTCCATTTAATGATTTCCCAAATCATCAGCACTTAAGCTAATGAATGGATGTAGTGGAAACAACTCGATTATTAGGCAAAAATGGTTACTATGAAGAGTACCTGTAATTACTGAATCGCTCTTATATGGGATCACCTCTGCGGATTTTGTCATCAAAACATATGTAAACCACCAGGACTTTGAATCCTCAAGTGTCCTGAGTACATTACGAGTTGGAGTCAGGAAAAGTTGATCGAGCGAGGGAATAATAGTTGCGCCTGCCTTATTCATAATTTAAGGGGAAAGGTCTGTTGACCGCTGAAGACTGTGCTTATCTCCTTTTGACATCAAACAGGGCAGTAAATTTTGAGGCTCACTTCCTGATCTCTGGAGAAAGAAAAGAAGCAAGCAGGAGATGTTTCCTCACAGTTTTTGGGGTTATACAAACCCAAATATGCTCAAAAACACAAAAAAATAGGTGGATTTTGCACAATAAGCCCCCTTTAAGCCGAACAGCTGTTGCGATGTTGATGCAGAGACAGAACAATCGTCCGCCCACACAAAGTCTATTTTAACATCTTTCGGTTTCTACCTGAGAGGAGAAGAATCATAAGTGCCTGCAAATCTTTTCACTCTGTCGCTATGCAGCAGCGTCTGGTGTGTATGTTTTTCATGTATTGAGGACATCTGGAGTTTAGCAGCTGAATACTGATCCAAATATTGAATTTTGTTATTCTATTTGCAACCAAGGCCACCCCAGAAAGAGAGAAAATAAGGAAATAATATGGTGACTGGCGGGCATATTGTATTTTTGTTGGAATCAAAGGGGAAATATGGATTAGTCTATGAAGTTCTAATTTGCAAAATGAGATTCATCTCACCGTCGTTGTCAATAGCAAAGGGCACATTGGGAGTGATGATGTCATAGAAGCAAATCTGGCTGTACTGCGGGGAGCAGTCAGCATCCAGAGCCTCCACGCGTACGATTCGGTCAAACAGACGCCCTTCTGGGACTGAAGCCTCGTAGCGGCGCTCAACAAACACAGGGGAGAACTCATTGACGTCGTTTACACGAACGTGCACGGTGGCCCTGAGGAAAGCAGGACCGGGAAGACAAACACAAGCAGAGAGATTACTGAAACAACAAGAAACAGTACTGGATGCACAGTTTTTACAATGCATAGCTAGAAGAGCCTCAAACACTGATTTTAATTATTGTTAAAAGGACTAAAAATCTCTCCAAATTTGGGGGGGGGGGTGTCTAACTTGTGGGATTTCTTGCTGTTGACTCCATCAGGTCCCTCTCCGCAGTCATAGGCCTGTATGGTGAAGCTGTGCTCCCGCTGGCTCTCACAGTCCAGTGGCTCCTTGGAGCGAACCAGACCCTCACCGGTGGAGCGGTCCAGGACCACTGCTTCAAACTGGACCGAACCAGATCCCGAGGGGCCATTATGGACCCGGAAACCACAAATTTCACCTGGGTGAGGGAAGGGGGGGTGACAGATAGTAGAATCATTAAAATCATACCGCAGTCTTTATTAAAAAGAAAAAAGCATTGTCTGAATTGGGAGAAAGTTCCTCGTGGTTTCATTTTACACTACACTAATGCGAGGTTACATAACTCTAAACAGACCGGCTTTGCATTGGCTTTGCTTTGATTGATGAGCATTGATTGGTTAAGCTTTACTCCTTATCTTTAAAGCACTCCATGGTGTGACTCTATCATACATTTCTAAGTGTTTGTGAACTATATTCCTCCACAGTACACCTGAGATTCTGCAGCACAGTTCTGCTGTAAATCCCCTGGTCCGGTCTAGACTAAAAATCTGATCTCTGAAAAAAGCTTCACTGTTAAAATGTATCTTCCCAGCTTTGAATCTCTGCTAGAAACTGTGCACATCTCCTTCAATCAAACAGTTATTTTAATGTTTTTAGCAGCAAAAATTCAATTTAATCAACCCATTGTCAAGTTTAAATAAGTTATACTCTATAAATTAGGACAAACAGATCACATGTGATCCATAGTGGGAAGGGAAATGTCCTGCAGTGTTACATCATTGAACCAACTGTGACAATTTATTGTAATATTCAGGCAGATTGTAGGTCACATCATCTATCCTTACACCAGAAATGTGCAGATAACTATCTAGATATTGCTTTAAGTGGCACTTTATCTCACGCCGGGAGTCATGATCAGAATAGAATGAAACAGATTGCAGCTGCGACTCAAAATGAACCGGATCTTCCCTGGCTGACATAAGTCGAAGGTTCATGCTCAAACAGCTAATTTCCTCTTCATTCTTGACACAGGCCCAATAAATTTCAGGGAGCCCCCGAATAATTTAAGTTAATCTTTTATAATTTGACTGAACATAGTTATTTCCAGGTCTGCAAGTGCAAACACGATAACCTCATTTCATCAGGCTGCAGAGGCAGAGCGCCGCTCTGCTCCTGCAATGAAGGGTTGAATTACACTATGATGGTCTAAAAATAGTGGACTCTGTGACTGAATACATTGCTTTTAATATAGAGACGGTCTGTTGGGAAATATGGCTGGAAATGGCAGCAGTCTGACATCTCGAAAGTGAAAAATGAGCACTCGTGTTTACTAGTAAAAGTTCAAGTAACTAAATTGACATAAATAAACCTCAAACCAGCCTCAGAGCTGCAGCATCAATCTGTCCATAAAATTAAAGTCACATCATTTCCAATTTGAC
The DNA here is from genome assembly GCA_015107715.1 of Tylochromis polylepis. NCBI lineage: Eukaryota > Metazoa > Chordata > Actinopteri > Cichliformes > Cichlidae > Tylochromis > Tylochromis polylepis. The sequence goes on along the minus strand of VVHJ01000749.1, from coordinate 2,059 downwards.
CCACTGAGATGATTTCAGTTCGGCTATTTGAGCAGATGATTTGACCTATTTTACCGCCGGCTTCATATCAAAAATGTTCGCATCAACTTTATGCTCTTCCATGCTTCTTATTGCAGTTGGTGTTACCAGCGTAGTGAAGTGGAGCATCTTTGTCGAGGGCAAAGAGAGGGGGATTGAGCAGCACGGTGTTGTCGTTCTCCATGACAATCCCTTGGTACTCTGTCTCGATCCATGGCTTGTGCTTATTGGCTAAACGGCACAGAGAGGAGGCTTTGGGTTAAATGGAGCAATTAGAAGGAACCAATGCATCTATTTTTAACTCTTCATTATGGGTGAGGACATGGTGAGAGTGTGCATGAGTGGGAAAAATACACAATGGATGTGAGACGGTCTGAGCACGTTCACAATCTCACAGTTCGCCCCCCTCCCACTACCCCTACCCCTTTTTTCTTTTCCATCATGGACCACCTGCCCTTGTTCATGTCAAGCACCACTCTGCACACCTTCCTGTCTGACAGTGTAATTAAAGCCAGCCAGATTTCTCCCTATCTCACACACACACACAGAAATACACTGCTTGTATCAATCACCTAAACTGACCTGCCACAGGCGCCTCACAAAAAAAAAGCAGAGTCAGAATCAAATGCCTCAGGTTTACTCTGAATTTAACCTTTAATTGCAAATTAATTATTCATCCTGGTGCTGAATGTTCTGTGCTGAGTGATCAAAGGGCGAGTTAATGAGCCAGAAGGATGACGATTTTACACTCCAGCAAAGAGCAAAAACAAAAGCCGGAGTGCCCTCCCTCTGTTGTCCTCAATCTCTTAACACAGAGAAGCTACAGAGTCTGAAATCAGACACAGGCACAGGACTTTTGTTTGGCAATCGCTTTGTTGTCTTCACAGTGAGTTTTCTCCATAAAGTCTGACTGGAACTAATTTTGCTGTCTCGTCTGAGAGGGGAGAGGCAACAGAGGAAAAATGCTCCTGGTTCTGAATCTGATCGCACCGCTCTCCCTTCAGAGACGGCGCCGGGGTATCATGTGAAAGTTTTCTGATTCTAATGCCAGTAAGATATGAGAGTTTTAGCACAAACATAAGACACTTTTTATTGTCGAACTAGCTTAAGAACATTGGAGAAGGTATATTTCTCAAGTATTTCCATTTTACTTGCTATTACATTTTCAAAAGAAGCACGGCGTAATGTATTTTTCATTTAAGCCCGTCACGCTCCGTCGCTGTATCTGAAAATGAGCTCGGACTCACCAGCTATAATGGGCTTTCTGTTAAAACTAAATTTGCTTATGAGGTTTTGTTGTGCTTTAATGAAACTGCATGCAAAGACATAACTAAAAACAGACTATTTTTAAGACGACATGCCCGTTTCTGCCAAATTCCTTCATCTCCGGGTGTGACAATATGCTGCTTTGTCTTCTGTGATCATAACTTTAATGTTTTTGCAGTTAAGTGGTTAATAATTAATCCACATATCAAGAAATTAATCAAGAAATTCGGCAGATTACGTGACAATGAAAACATTAATTGCAGCAATATCTACAGATGCTTTAATAGAAGGGTTTTTTTTAAATTTATCTTTACATTTTCACAAATGTCCAAATTATTTATGCATGCTTTAATTATTAAATATGACATAAAAGATAAATAACTGAGCAAAGAAGAAGTAAGGAGCACAAATGTGAGGAAGGTTTCCATGCCAGACAGTTTGTAACACCAACTGGTTCAAACCAATTTTAGCTGGCACCAAAAACATACTGAGGTTTAATACCCAGCCCTAATCAAAGACATTCATCCTTTCCTCCTCCTCCTCTGTTTCCATGGTCCTCTGGTGTATGTCTCTTTTTTGGTCATTTATCTCCTGCCCTCTGTCCCCTCTGCTGATCCCCCCTCTCTCCCCTGCCCTGCTATAGCATTAATCTGAGCATCAGGCCTGTGGATTACATCCCGGATTACAGATTGAGAGGCAGCTCACTCCATCTCTCTCCCTTCTCTGTATCCCCTGGCACTCCTCCCCTCTCTGTCACTCTATCGCTCCACAACAT
>VVHJ01000748.1:38304-50130 GCA_015107715.1 Tylochromis polylepis | reverse complement strand
GTTTTTTTTTGGTTGTGTGTGTGTTGTGTGTGTGTGTGTGTGTGTGTGTGTGTGTGTGTGTGTGTGTGTGTGTGTGTGTGTGTGTGTGTGTGTGTGGATGCAGTCAGGTTTTTGGAGTAATGGCTGTCTCCAGAGGTATTCAATAAAACACCTTGAATTTGATGCAAACTGTGAAAATCTCAGGCTGTCAAAAATATTTTTTAGGTAAGCAGGATAGATGTTTTAATCATTTTTGCTTGTGTGAGCCACTGGGTATAGAGGTGTAAGTGGATATCTTTTGCTGTGCGGTGCTCTATAGCTGTTTCCGTACCTCAGGAACTTTCCCTGGGGACTGAAAGCCTTTGAAAGAACTCAGTGTTTCTCCACAAAAGATCTCAGGGAAGTGTTTTAGCTCCCAAAACTTAGAGAAACCTACTGGTGTTGTGTTGTTCTTCTCCTTCTTCGTTCGTGTGTTCCCTTTAGGGGTCGCCATAACAGATCATCTTCCTCCATCTCGCTCTATACTTAGCATCCTCTTCTGTCACACTAGCCCTCTGAATGTCGTCCTTCACTGCATCCATGAACTTCCTCTCAAGTCTTCCTCTTTTCTTGGCACTCAGGAAGTAGGATGGTTGGTGGTTTGCTTCCCAGCACCACTAGTCTTCATGTCAGATTATCCCTGGACAACATACTGAACCCAGAGTTGCCCCCGATACATCCATTGAAGTGTGAATGTTAAACAAAGTGTTTAGGTATAGAATGTGTGTATGATTGGGTGAAGAAAAAAAAAGTACTCAACATGCTTTGAGTGCTCAGTTAGAGTAGAAAAGCACTACATAAATACCATTCCACTTACAGTCCTGCCTGGCAGCTCCATCTTCAACATCCTTTCTCTGCACAAGTCCAACGCATCTCAGCCTTGCCTCTCCTCTTATTGTGTCTCCAGACCGCTCACCCTGAGCCGTCCCGCTGATATAATCATTTCTAATCTTGTCCGGTCTGTTAACTCTCAATGAAAACTTTAACATCTTCAGCTCCGCCTCCTCTCTTTCTGTCAGTGCCACTGTCTCAAACTGTACATCGCAGCAGGTCTCTACTATCCTCCACACCTTCACGTTCACTCTTGCTGCCATCTTTCCGTCACAAATCCTCCCTGACACTTGTCTCCACCCACTCTACCCACTCCACCCTGTCTGCACTCTCTTCCTTCACTCACCCCTCTTGTGCGTTGTCCTTTTGCACTGGTGGTAGGTTGTTTGAAACATTTATAATTTGAACTTGTTGCTGTCACACAGATACATCTGCCTGTGACTTTATGTAGTGTTTTTATTATTGTGTAGAATTCTGCATTAACCCTGCAGACTGTAGAGTAGATGCAACTTCTGATTCTGAAACGTGAAACTATTGTGGACGTGCCTTGACACTTGAGAGAGCCTCCATGTTTCTCTGGGTTTATACGAATGCAGGGAGCAGGTTAATAAGGATGACAGGAAAAAAGAAAAAACATAACTGGATATTAGTGCAGGCACACTAAGGCTCATGTAACACCTCAGTAAATACATTTCAAATGAGTTTGGCAGTTTCAGTTGCTAGTTTCAGCCCTTATTAAATAGAACAGTGTTCATTTTGTACTGTATGGTCCCATTCGGAGTCAAATAGATGATAATGCAGGGAATTAAATCTTTGCCTTATGCTGTCTTCAGACCAAAGCAAGTTTTAATTACATACAGAGTCTACTGCAAAGCAAAGATACAATTTGGCCCAACTTCATGCAGGATGTGGGTAGACATTCACAATAGTGAGTACACATCCTCCCGGGTATAAATACTGGACTTGCTGATAATTTGTGAAAAAATTGCAGAGACAGAGTAAAAGTGTTTGGCATTACTTCACCTCCTTCCAAGCTTCACAGAGAGGAGCATAAAGTGTGAAGAAGTTGGCGCTCCAGCAATTCGACCTAGATGTTTTGACTTGTGTATTTCATCAGGATCATCATAAAAATACATTGTAAGTACATCCACATCTGTTACTTGATTCCAGCTTTTGTACTTTGGAAGGAGTATATCTTCCTTTCCTTTTGCATCAGATGTTAATGGGTTGCAAAATGGATAAAATAAAAAAAAAAAACCCTCGTAGTTGTGTGAGTAATGCGAGGTGAAACTTTGCTTCGTGTTCGACCTGAACACAGTTTAGCATGTGGTTACGTTGTTCTGGAGTAGCATGCCGTATCCTCAAAATATATCAAGCTTTTGTCAAAGTGCTCTGGTCAAGGCTTCAGAAGGGGTTTTGTAGCATATATCTCATTGTACCGTGTTGGTTAGACAGCAGACCACTGAGATTCGAAGGAAGAAAGAAACCTAGGAAATTTTAGTAAAGCTCTGAATCAGCTGTTGGAAAATTTCTCTTCTCGTCTCTTCTTACATGGAAATACAAGAACCCATGTTTTAGTGATGCAAGTAATTATTGAGAAATCTTTGCTTTATAAATCTTTGATTTCACGCCTGAAAGCGGGACAGCCACTTCTGATTTCGTGTATGGCTTGTTTAATGCTGAGGTCCAATTATAATGTCTCTTTTCATTTGAGTTTTGAATTTACTGGCTGTGCCTGAGTCACTGCCAGTGAGCTCCGGCTCCTGCTATAAACAGCCAGGTTTAAACACTCCACTCAAGCTGACATGGTTCAGTAGCTGTGTCGAGCCCTAATCGACGTGCAGTCCAGTAGAGCTTGTAAATGACCCTTACTGCATCCTTCTGAATCAGACTGATATACTGATTTGCCAATATTAGTTTAATATTCAAAATGGATAGAAGAATATTATTGGAATCCATTATGATTACATTTGATTAGCTGTTTTTATCATCTAACTTTGTATTAATTCTGCATTTCTATTCATTTAATTTTTAATTTTGCACAGAAAAAGAGGAATTCAGTTTTCACAACATACTAAATGAAATAAAACTTTAGAGCATTAGAAGAGTATCAGCACTGGTCTTGAAACACCAAACAGTGCATTCTCCTATCTCTTATTCTGATTAAATGTGTGTATATTTTGCAGTGCAAGGTGTAACGGTCAGTAAAACTGAAGAGAAATCAAAAGGGGTTGATTTGTCAACAGGGGATGTCTCATCACACTGTTGTAGCTGCTCTCTATTACGCCGCTGTTGTCTCCAAACGATGACAGCAATCACTCTCAGACGTTCTGGGAAATAACTGCCGTCTGATTTATAAATGCTAACACGTTACAATCAGTTGCCTGGTGGGTCAACCTGAATTCCCCCCTGTAAGGTGTAATAATTTTTTTTTAATCATTGGCAGTGAGTGCTTTTACCCGCTGTCAGTGATGGGTTTTGAACCCCACAGAGAGTGGCTAACTTGTCACTGATGAGCGAGGTTGCCAGTTCAGAGGCCACAGGGGTTGACTTATGTGTTCTGCCAAACATCCCCTGACACCCTCCCCCTCCTCTGCTCCATCATCATTTGCTAACTTAATCCCCCGCCCTCAACCAACTGCAGCCTCCTCCCTTTGGAACCTGCTGTGCTGGATGTTGGAAGCAGCTCTGTCTGTCTGCACCTGTTTTGATTAGTAGCAGAGGGAACTTTATTATATACTAGATCAAATTCTAAACCACATCTCAGAAAGATGCGGAGCCATTTTTTTTTTCCTGACCCATGCCAACGTGTTATGTTTCAACATTCCCCAAGATCTTCTAGAGCTACGTTGTGATGTCAAAAAAATGGGTTTAGGGATTGACTGAGTCACAAACTCTGATGTATTCTTGTTTCAGCTTGAAGCTACCATGTGGACATTTTGACCAGCAGTTCTGATTTTTCTGAGTGTGTCTCTCTGTTTCGTTGGTTTTCCTTATTGTAGATGAAGATTAGCTGCAGAACTTTCCGTCTGATGCTATTAAGATCAACAGCCTGTGTGTGGGGTAGATGGGGTCTGTGAACACTTGAAGGTGTCATGGATGGTGGGGAGGGATATACATGTAAGGTTTTCTTTTCTGCTGACCTTGCTTACCCAAACCTTGCAGTGATCTGGTAAAGATGCAGTGGTGAGGATTGGTGGCCCTCACTCTCCATAGGAAATGCAGGGTATTGTATTGTCTTCAGAAGGGAGCTGGTGTTGGCAGACTAATTGAGATCTTTGGAGATGTGCACTTCTGACTGTCTGAACGTCTTGTGAGATGATTCACATTATTCTAATGATGAATAGCTAACTGTAATGTAAGACTTGCTGCAGGACCCCAGCCAAGGTTAGGTGACTGGTGTCATGTAAACATGAACACAAATGCAACTTTTGTGTGCTCAATCTTATCTTTCACATGTCATAGACTCACACGGTACATTTTTGATGAGATGCGCTGAATGTAAACAGAATTTTGCTTGTTTACAAGAAAACACCACAGGGCACCGTTACTTCTGGATGTAAAGTCATTTTGGCGATGAGGTTCCCGCTCCTGCCCAGTCTTTCATGTTCAGTCACACAGGTGTGTAACCCATGTGAAGTCCCCTGTTGCTATAGTTTTCCCTCCAGGTTTAATGAGGGGGTGTGTCTGATTTTGTCATTTGCATAGCGGGCCTGCAGATTTGAATATTTTGCCATTTTCCTTTTGCTCCCTCAGAAGACGAGACATTTCTGCCACCAGCTCTACCCTCCTCCCCGGCTCAAGACATGATCTGATTTGGTTTTAGAATACCTGTCTGCATTCATTTGCATGTTAACGACCATCAAATATGTATGATACAAGCATCATATTTATACCACGTGCACTTCCTATAGAGTACGCTCATTACCTGGTGAAGAAGCTTGTGCATTCATTTGCATATTAGTGATGGGAAATATGAGGCATTTTAGCAACCCCTTATTTGTAAAGTGGTCCAATAAGCCCAGGCTCTGGTTGGCACTAAAATGCCAAATTTAAATAGGACCTAATATACCCTAAGACCACATTTTATATTCTTGGGCTCTACTAGAGTAGCTATACTTGATTAACTGTTTAAAGTAATCCTTTTTTTTTTTTTAAATACTGGGCTTTGGTGCAGTCCCGCAGCCCCATCCACTGTCAGGAGAAGCAGTTTGAGGTCCTTTCCTTTTAGCTGCTCAGTCACAGTAGAGTAAAAATAGAAAGGCAACCTCCTTGTGGCTAGGAAAAATTGTTGGTTGGCTGGTGATTGGTCACCGAGATGTTGAGCATGCAGCACGCAAAAGCTCCTGGGCAATCACTTTCGATAGCATGATGACTGCACAGGTTGTGGTCCGAAATTAGGGAGGGTTTGCAAATGATCGCCATCTTATTTATAAATGCTGGCAGATTCCCGACACATTACAGTCAGTCTGAGTCAGTCTGTATTGATGAGTGCAACTCATCTGCAGTATGCTTCATTGAAAAATTGGACTTGATTCAAATGGAAGTATTGTGCAAGAATTCCAAGTGCTAATCTAAATTACTGTCCTGAAGCAGCTACGCCACTATTTTTTCCTTTTTTTTTTTAAAGAATTTCTACATTCCTGATCTATGAGGTTCTGGCAGGACTCATTAATGTAAGTAGTTCATGTGAATTTCTGTCCAATGTGAATTTGCAACAGATGACGACAGATTTGCGATTTTCACCACTTATTATTCGACTAACTCGAATCAGCCATTTCAAAGACGAAAATGATAACGCTACAGTCTCCAGCCAGTGTTTTCCCTTGTGTGACTATAGCACGAGCAAACTTTGTTCTGATTGGCTGCCCCTCTCAAATAGATCTTCAGGTGGATGGGTCCTGACATTATCATATTAATATATTGCTCTATCTGATGTCTAATTGGGGGGGGGGGCAAAAAACTAAGTAGAGCTGAGCATTTAGAGCTTCCAAAACTTTGTGTGTGTGTGTGTGTGTGTGTGCGTGTTTGTTTATGGCAGGAAAAAAGAGTAAATATAAAAAGTTCCTTAAACTTCTGTAAGATTATTCTTGCCCTTTGTGCAAATAGCATGTATAAAGAGAAAAAGTAATAAAAAGATTTAAATGGATGGATGAAAATGATGAAAAATGATGCATTTTAACTGAAACATGAGCTGGGCTTAAGCAAATTCTTTGCCAGTGAGAATGAAGACAAGAAGGCGGACTTTGTTCTCGTATTTATGCCGGGAGACTGATGTTCACCCACCGACTTAAAAAGGAGGACTGTTTCTTCACAGATGCTGGGCTTGCCTGCTGCTGTGTGATTTCTGATGTAATCTTCCCCACTGAGCTGGATTGATTCTGTTATTCCTTCGGTGGGTGGGCTAACAGGCCTGCCAGGCAAGTCTTTGCCGTTAATGGAGCATAGTTGTGTGGTGGAGGCTGGGAGAGCCCATAGGAGTTGTCATAGTTTAGTTCAATGCAGGTTAACGCTGCTCACAGAGGCAACACAATGACACACAGACTCTTTTGATCAGCGCCCCATGACAGGGTTTTCATGCAGGACAGTAAAACGCTTGCATTACACCACATATCCAGAACTCTTGTGGTTTGGCTAACACCCCCCCACCTCCACACACACACACACACACACACATACACACTATTGCCCATATAAATTTTTCATGAATCCTTATGTTTCTTTGTATCCCGTCAGAAACTGGCTCAGCTATTACTGCCAGTTGTATTGGTCTGGGAAACTCACTCACACCACCTGCAGGCCAAGCTGGCAAACCAGTTCCAGGTTACAGTGGTAAGAAATCACCTCTTTGTATTCTATGTGTTACCCCACAATTACAGCGTGAGGGATATCTGGGTAAAAGTGTGCCTTCTGATTGTAATTCCCTGTCTTATGTTTAAGCTTTTTGCACTTCCAGTTTGCCAGCGGGGGGGGGATAGAACCACCTCTGAATTTGAAATGCGCTCTCTTCCCATTCTCTAGTCACAGTGATCGATGATAACATGCAGGAGGTGAAGCCAAGAAGCCTGGGAAATATTGTGGTGAGGTAAGCCAGGTGCATGTGTTCACAACAACGTGAGTGGCTTGGTTAACACTTCACCTTTCTTCTGGGCCTCTCACTTGGACACAGACATTAAAAATATAAGCTCTTTGTACACAGATAAAATGTGGACTTTGAATCTTTTAGTCATTAAGGGTAATTATTCACTTTTGAAAAACAAGCATATGACTATAAATAGCACTCACTTTTATTGCTAGAGTTGGGAGGGCAGGCTGTGCATGTACGTCTTCATGAAAGAGAGTTACCTGTGTTAAGTGGACTTTATCAGGAAGCTCAGCTATGACTCTCTTTGCTGGCTTATCTTCCAGTCTGCTACCTATCTGTTATCACTTCACTCTCCTGTTCTTTGTAATTGCTGGTATTGACTCAGTGCCAAGGGGGATTTCCAAGGACTCCACATTACAGTGCATCTTGAGATAATGACAGGTAGAGCTACAAGCAGACAGGAACAGCTGTGCTATTGTGTCGTATCCAGAAAGTCAGTGCCAGCCTCAACTCAAACGGCTTCATAAAGTTGTATGAATATTTACAGAGTGAGCTTACGGGCAGGGAGGAGAGTCTGTGAAATGTTTGATGTGTTTCAGCTCTTAGTCACTGTGGTTTTTACTAGAAAATTGCCAAAACCATGAACAGATTAAATAAACAGAGTGGCTGCAGGTTTTTTTGGCCTCCTTCTACATTTAAATCATTCATGATGACTGCATCCACCATGATATGGGAACACGAACCCAAAACTAGAGGCAACAAAAATCTGTTTTTATCAATATCCATTTTAAGAATAGCTTAATAGAATATATTATCAGATGTAGACTATGTTTTTGAAGAATCAGGCCTTCTTAGTCTGCAGAAATGGAAAGATGCAAGTTAAACAATTTACATCTCAAACTGTGTTGTGGTGAATGTGTCTCTTTATTTTATTTTCATTCTGTAGATTTAGACCTGATGTCAGTGTGTTAACATGGAATGTACTCTCACTGCCCACTATATTAGGTACACCTTGTGTTACTGGGTTGTACCCCCGTCTGCCTTAAGAACTGCCTTAATTCTTAATTCTTCATGGCATAGATTCAGCAAGGTCTTGGAAACATTCCTCAGAGATTTTAGTCCATATTGGCATGATAGCATCTCACAGTTGCTGCAGATTTGTTGGCTGCACATCCATGGTACAAATATCCCATTCCAATAAATGCTAAAAGTACTCTATTGTATTGAGATCTGATGACTGTGAAGGCCATTTGAGTACACTGAACTCATTGTCATGCACACAAAATCAGTTTGAGATGATTTAAGCTTTGTGACACAGCACCTTGTCCTGCATCAGCCATCAGAAAATGATTACACTGTGGTGATAATGGGATGGACACAGTCAGCATAAGTACTCAGGTAGGCTGTGACATTTAAACGATGCTTAAATGGTACTAAAGGGTTCAAAGTATGCCAAGAAAAGATCCCTAACATCATTACACCATCAGCGTCGACCTGAATCACTGATACAAAGCAGGATGGATCCACGCTTTTATGCTTGTTGTTTAAACTAAATTTTCACCCCATCGTCTAAATGTTGCAGCAGAGCCATGTTGGCACCAACAACCATGCCACATTCAAAGTCACTTAAATCACATTCCTTCACTATTTTGAGGCTCGCTTTGAACTTCGGCAGATCGTGCTAACCATGTCTGCTTGCCTAAATCCACAGAGTTTCTGCCATGTGATTGGCTGACTTACTGTTGTTTAAAATGTAATTACAAAGTTGTTAAATGTAAATTCTTTAGACACCATGATAGAATTTGTTTGTTACAGAATTGTTGCTTTTATTACGAATCTGTGTAATGCATAGCTCTTGTGCTAAGGAAAAGAACTTTAAATGTCCTGCTTATAGTGAATAAATCCATGCAGAGGGTTGTTTAGGTTAAAACCTGGAAAATTGGACCATTTGCTCAAGAACTGGGTCTCTTCTGTCTACTTTTAAACAAATACTGAGTTTTATTGTAGGACAAGTCCTCTATCTGAAATTTGTGGGGTGAGAAAAGGTGAAGACTAACATCAGTGAAGTGAAATAAAGACATTTACACACCCTGACAGCTTTATGGACTAACATTGGATAGATGAACTCCCTGATTTTAAACAATATAAACCTAAATCATGCCTACCATGTAATTTATCTGTGTTGCTATATAGAAACGGCCATGAATCAGACTTTTTCATATAATTATCTGAATTAATTTTGTACTACTTTTTTAAGATTGCCTTTACCACCTGGGGCAGCATTGTCTTTATGGCAGAATCAAGATCTGTTCAAGAAACTCTACTTCACGAAGTTTCCAGTAAGTTGTTTCATAATTACTTTACAAATGCTTGCTAGTCATCAAACATTCTTCACCTACACAATTTATTAGCTGAGAACATTTTTAAATTGTAATGATAATAATAAAAAGAGTCAGCAAGTCACTTTAATTCATAAAGCACATTTATTTCATATAGCACAACAGGAGCTGACTCCAAGTGCTTTCTAGTCTATGTGGATTAATTCACATGTGACGGTTGCTGTAGTGCAAAAGACTATTTCTCTTTTTTATGTGTTCTTGCTATATTTAGATAGTCACATTAGTCACAAAAGAGAGGAATAATAAAGACAATTAATAAAGAATTCTCCTTCAGCACCCCTGACTAATTCAGTGGTTCTTGAACATTTCCCAGGATTAATCATTTAAGAAGTTTAAGAAGATTTAAAACCTGTATTTCTTTTAACAGTTTATTAAGAAAAAAATAATAATTCCACAGTGAATTTTAGTTAAACAAAAAAGTCAGTTGTTTATTTTTATTTTTTTCCTATGTTATCCACACCCCACCTGCAGAGGCTTTGTGCCCCAGAGTTTGACAACCCGAAATAATATAGGAGGAGGTGTCCCTCTAGTGTTAGACATGTTGTATTGCAGATCAACTTTAGGTATTTGGAGCCATTAAAAATAAGTGATGTTTAAACTGTCTGGAGGAATTTCCTGTGGTTAGACTTTAAGCTGCTTTTTAAATCTGATCCAAATTAACTTTAGGGATTCTACGACACCATGGATGCTGGTTTTATGGACGAGGAGGGCTTCCTTTATGTCATGTCCCGGTCTGATGATGTCATCAACGTGGCAGGCCACAGGCTCTCTGCTGGAGCATTGGAGGAGGTATCAGAGCAGTTACAGATGTAGATGAAGAGGATGCAAATGTTTTTCTGACTGTTGTACTTTGTGTGTGTGTGTTTTTTTTAAACAGTCGGTGCTGCAGCACGCTGCAGTGGGAGACTGCGCTGTGGTAGGGCTGGAAGACTCCCTGAAGGGTCATGTTCCTTTTGCTCTGTGTGTGCTCAAGAATGGTGAGGAATACTCTCTGGGTGCCATAATTTTGCAAGGAATTAAGGCCATAAAATAAAACCAAGGCGGTATTAAAGTTTCATGCTTTAATCATGTGTTACATGTCTCAGGTGTGCAGAAAGCGGAAGAGGAAATCATAAATGAGATGGTGAAACTTGTGAGAGACACCATCGGTCCAGTGGCTGCCTTTAAGAAAGTGCTTTTTGTCCGCGGGTTGCCGAAGACACGTTCTGGAAAGATTCCTCGCTCCTCTTTATCAAACCTGGTCAATGGCAAGCCCTACAAGGTAGGACCGAGCTGTCAGGGACATATGTAGTGCATTAATGTCATCAAAAATATATATTTTTTAAAGTATAGTATCTGTAACTACAGGATAAAATCTCTGAGGGAAAACTTTTTTGCTTTTGCAAAGGCTTTACATCAACTCTGGAGAGATGGTAATGCTCATTTTGCTACTTACAATTTGAGCCATGATGGTGCATTAGCAGTCTCCAGGAAAGAATAACTTGAGAATACCTCCTCATATGGTAGATTTGTTGACAGATTTTCAGCTGCACAAAAGTTTCGGTGTGACAAGGATTTCTGCATTGATTGCTCAGAAAACATCGTCTGAACTTTGTTGTTGTTTTCATACATTGTGCCTTCACTGTGCAGGAGGAAGAACACACAGTGCCCACTCTCTCACTGTTAATTCTCTGGACTATTACTTGCGCTATTTATCATCATCACACTTGTGCTTTGGACTAGAAACCTGGCAGCTTTAAGACCATTTAATGTCTAGTCTGCACCAGATTGAACATTAAACCGTCTTGAAGATCCTTTGACATTTGTTTGGCTCCATTGAGTAAAGTTCAGTGCTGCGAGGTTGTGTGGTAGTTAAGGGGCCCCTATCTGTAAAGAAAGACATAAAAAGACTGCTAACAGGGCTACAAAAGCACTTCTAAATACCTTGGTGTTTATATGGGGGAAAAAACCGAGGACTGAGTGGGTGCAGCTGAAAGAGGTGCAAAAGAACACGAGGGTAACGGCAAAAGACTTGCAGAAATTTTTAACTTGCGAAAAATATTCATTAATGTGCCCATCACAAGGAAAGGACTGAATAAGGAAACTACTGCTCTCCAAAGACACAACAGCGCTTTAAACAAAAGTTTTGGGAAGAATCCACAATGGTTCACTAGAAAGGAAAAAGGAAAAAAAACAACAACAAAAAAACAACAACCCCCCCCACTGCACCAACACAAAAACCTCATCCCATCCATGAAGCGGTAAAGCTACGGCAGAGGTAATGTCGTGGTTTGGGTCTGCTTTACTATCTTGGCCAGGATGACTTTTAGTCATTTCAGGAAGAGTTCAAAATTGTACCAAGGCATTTTTGAAGACAAAAGTCAAGGAAGCAGTACATCCAACAAGATGCAAGCCATTTCCCATGTTGTTCCCCCCACTCGCTCCTTGCTTTCCTGTCTGCCTTATCAAAATAAAAGCAAAAAGTCCAAAATAACTATTTGAAACCCCCCCCCC
>VVHJ01000748.1:17659-29619 GCA_015107715.1 Tylochromis polylepis | reverse complement strand
GTGAACTTTACTTTTGTGTTTCTATGTTTTTTTAACTAGATTTTTTTTGCATTGTTTCTCCCTCTTTTAATGTTCCTGTACTCATATTAACTTTTTTTTTTTAAATTTTTTTTTTTTATATTATTTGCATTTTTCTGTATGTATTACGTTAAGACAATTTTTTTCCTCCCCTTTTAAATCTGTAATGGTTCAGTCCAGAATCTATTTGGGCTGTGGCTTAACCAGTTTAACCTCATTATTGGTCAGCTGGTTTATTTGTGAAGGTGTGATTGGTCCACTTGGAATTTTTTTTCTATTTTTTCTGTTTCCTGTTTTTTATTTAACCTCCTAAGACCCGAACTCTTTCAAGGCATGAATTTTAAATTTGTCTTTGCTATTTGGGCTGATTGGGACCTGATGAATGTAAAAACAAAGAATCATCTTTTTACCTGATGTAGTGTCTGACAAAAATTATATCCACAAATGAGGACATTAGTTTTAAATTTCGATAGAACAGTGGCAGTATAATGTCCTCGTAAGTGGATATCAGGCCCTTGTAGAGCAAAATTTAGTATTGTGGTCTAGACAACCCAAAATGTGATGTCCACATATGTGGACGCCAGGTCCTAGGAGGTTAAACATGAACTATTTGACATTTTATGATGACCCTGATGAAGGCCACAAGCCAAAACGCATTGGTCACTTAATAAAATTGTTTCCTATTACTTTAAGTCTCGCTGGAGTCTCCACATCAAAAGTTTAGGGAATGCACACAGACTGTGTTCAACACAGAAGTGACTTAAACCTGCACTTTATCTAATGGCCATCAGGGGGCCATCAACCATTCCTGTCATCCATTTGTATTAGGGTTTTGCAGATATGTGACCAATAACCACGTGACGTTAACCTGTCCAACACTTTAGACATGCCACAATTTTGGTGACAATGTAGGATCGAGTGAGTATGGGTCCAGTCACACGGGCGTAAGTCCACCACTGGTTGTGAGGTGAAAAAATGGTCTGTGTCGCACTTTAAAATTTTTTTTTTTTTAGTTTTACCACTACTGTGCTTATTGTTAGTAACCATTTGCAGAAAAACAATGAAAACTAAAGGAGACCCAGGGTACTAGCCATCAAAACCAATCAATAGGAGGTTTTTGGTGCTACACCTTTGCAACTGATTTCACCCAGTAACTCCCAGGAACTGCTGCCAACTAGTCGAAATACTAATTTTTCTTTGGCAAATAGAGTTGTATCACATCCAATGTGGCAGACAACTTTTGACGTCACATGAGAAATATTTTAAAAAGTGTACAGAGTACGGTACATGTTGTATTCCAATCTGTTTTACCATGCTGTTTTCTCTTCATATCCCTTCACATATGTGGGTGAGATCTAGCCATAGCACCTGATTCTATCTTTACTTCTATCTGACAATGAGGTAATTATGCAAAGCTGCATAACATGCAAGAACTGCAAGACAAAGTACTGTACGAACCTCCAAAATGCAAAGTCATTGGTTGCTCTTTTGAGGTCATCCAATTCAAAGAGTCAAAAAAAACTTTTGATCCTGGTAGTGATCACTGTAGACCTGAAACGATATAGTCTCCTCTATTGCAGGAGCATAGTCTTCCTTTTTCCAGACAATGGCAGTTACTTGTAGTGACACAGTCATAAAATAAGTCATGGATCACTCAAAGGAAGTTCCTGTTTTGAGTGGACATCACCAGTGACTAGATATCAGTGAGCTGTGGGCGTCACCGATCAGGGGACAGAGTGAGTAGAGACAGAGGAACAGAGGAAGGCTGTTTCTGTGTTATTGGGAACACCTTGTTAGAAGAGAACGCTGGCCAAAAATCACTATATTTTGATGAGTTCCCATCATGTATAACCCGCATGGCACAACTGATAATGATTTCCTTTAAAGGATAATTCTGGTGTATTGTGATCTTGGATTAATATAGTATATATAGGATATATAGTACAGTCTTAATGAGCAGATTGAGTTTACTCATTTTTAGTAGGACCTGAAATACCAAAACTTCCATCCATTGGTAAAGTGTAGCCAGATAGTTTTAATATTTACAAGTGCTCAAAATACTCAAAGGTTGAACTCATTTTCCTAATAAAGGCTGTCATGTATAGCTGAAAGTGACAACTGACTGTTGTTTTAATTGCTGAGATATGGGAATATGGCAATAACAGGTAGTTCAGATCGGTGTGGTGATCACACAGGTTTTAAACCGATCCCTTAACAGGCCAAATCTTTTCGAGATAAAACAAACAACATCTCATTTAATAAGTAGTTTTTCCAGAAAAAAGGGTCTGGATTATCTGGATTAAATTATGTGTTTGCTACATGACCTTCTGACTCACTTTATCCTGTCAAACCAGATTCATGACTACAGTAGAGAGTTTAACCAACAGCAGCACCAACATGGACAAAATTAGACCATATTAGTCATTTCTGACACTGCCTCCTGGTGACAGACAGCTACAACATGCAGACATGTTATGGCAGTCTGGCTATGCACCATCAATGCAGAACTATGTTGCAGTGCTATTAAACTTTATTATGAGTTTTTGGGGGGATAACCCCACTGAGCCATGCAGCACCTGTGCTTTTCTCCTCCCCTGTGCTCAGTGTCTGAACTGTGCTAAAGTCTGGAAGGTCTTTCTGTTCAGCTCTGTCCTTTTTTAGCATCTACGTCAATCTCTGCAGTTTTAAGTTTAACTCGTGTCCCAGTTTATGCTTTTAGATCTCACCCTCTAAAATACAATGTTTGTTATCAAATTGGAAGACTTTCATTATTTCATTGAGGTTCAACTTTTTGTGCAGAGGATGAAGAGTAGTCTAATGCTCCCAAATCTCAGCAATTTCTTTAGTAAGAACAATATTAGTATTAAAAAAAAAACACACAAAAAACCCCACAAAACTACTGTGATTACCCAAATTTCACAAACCAGCATTGCCCTTTAATATTAAGACTGTTTTAGCCAGAGTCCTCTTTTAACAGTAGAGGGCTGAGGGATCACACAAACCGTCAGTTTTAATTTGTAAAACAATCAAGACGTACTGTTCACCTATGTAAACCTCCTGATTCAGGCCAACTTACATAGCTCAGCCACTTTTTGTTTGCTGCTTCATTACTTCAAGGGTTAAACCAACAAGCATGGGTCCTAATCCATAACTTGACCCCTAGTGTTTTTCTTTTCTTTTTCTTTTTTTTTTTACTACCAGGGTGACAGGACATCTATTTTGCAGCTCTGCAAAACAATACCCTTGGAGTTGGATATTAAAGAGAGCTAATTATAGAAAGAGAAAAGAGAGGCGAGGGTGAGAGACCACAAAGAAAAGGAGAGATACAGCAGGACAGTGGTTGGAAGAAACCATCTAAAGAGGAGGGAATATATGTAGACTAATACTACTACTAATAATAATAATAACACACGCAGGGCCAACAAGCCCAGGACCTTCAGATGGGCTGACCTTGAAACCAATCCAAATACATGTCGTCAGGACTGTCATCCAGCGCCTCATAGAGGACTGCAGAGCAGCCGTCACAGAGTCAGAGAGAACAAGAGACACAGTCAGAATGGTCCTCACACACAACAAGGGCAGGAACTCCTGCTCTCAGGTGAGATGCTTTCATCTCCCTGTTCAACAGGCGGACATAACCTGTGTTTTGTTTGAAAGTCAGGCTTGAGAAATGTGATGGTGTCATGTGTGAGAAATGAAGTGGACTCACCCTCGGGGGGCAGTCTTCTGGAGTGACCAGATGTTGCGGTGAGACGGAATCCAGCAGGGAGCGTTTCTGCTGATCCAGGCATCATACTGATACCGTGGATGTCCCGGGGAGGGAACTGCCTCCGCCACGATGGGCCTCGGAAGTCTTTGTCATCACACTGAGGAACAGAATGATAGAAAGCTTGTTTTTAGACAGAAAAGTTAAACAATTATATGAGGTGAAAGCAGAAAGCTCCAGGAGTCCATCTCAATAAAAACCATTCCTGATTTAAATTTAGCCCATCTTCCCTTTAAGGTTATCTCTTATAGTGTGGCTAGAATCACTTCAAGTGCTGCTGCTATTTTTAAATGGCTCCATGAAAGTTCAGTCATGACCACTTTAATTATGGGTCTTTAAACTTCAACCTGACATCAATTTAGCGTCAAGGATCATAGCCGTTCAAGACAGCTGGGTCTTCGACTACTATCCCGAGACCAAACGGCTCTCGCTCTCACCACCTGCCCTACTTGCATTCACTGCCCCAAAACAAAGTTCAAGTTGAAGGTTTGCTGCTCTAACACAATGAAGGGCACACATATTGTACAAAACAAGACGTCTATAGAGGAGTCTAAAATTAGCAGCTGTCTTTGAGTTGGTTCAGGCCTTAAAACCAGTTGGTGACCGCCCCGTTCCCTCCTGGCAACCTCTGGGACCATTTTCCTTCAAAGTGAAGTTACACCTTTGTGAAACATGTTGATTGCAGTGGTAAGGCACAGCTAATATTTGAAGGGGAACATTCTCCGTTTCTGGTTTGCGTCGCACCTTTTCAACTACCATTCAGTGAGTACTTGATGACTTGTTTGCAGACAAGTTGGCATCTTACATGCAGTCTATGAGTGACAGACTATGGGTGACCGCGGCAATCTGTTGAGCAATCACAGGGAGGTTTATGGTCCAGCACTCCCTTTGCTACTGATTTCACCTAGCAACAGCCAGCCACCGGTCGGGGCTGATGAGTGGTCGGTTGACATACCATTCCATAGCAACAAGAGGCTACCAGGAGATCTCCAACTGGTCTATAGGCCTGTGCAACTGAGGCTTGATAACACTGATAAGCTTAATGCTTCAATATAAGTGAAAACAAAACATCCTGGCAGAGCTCATTACTTTTAAAGGGTAACATGATATTTAGGATTTTTGTCTGGTAGATGAACTTCAAAATTTGTAAGGTTATTCGTTATATTTAACTGTCTAATAAAGTTGGTAGAATGTGAGTGTTAGAAATCCTTTAAAAAGCTTAGTTTTCACATTTCACCTCACAGTGGTGTAATGTCTTGTGGGTGATAGTTACTTCTCACCTCATCCAGTCTTCTATCAGTGCCCAGCGCCAGCAGATTATTGTACTCTCGCTCCAGAATCTGACGTGCCTGAGGGGAGGAGGAAGAAGGAGAACAACAACAACAACAAAAAAAGAATACATTCAGAAGGCCAGCTATTCTTAGCTGCATGGTAACAGAGGCAGCTGACACATTACATTATTCGTGGATTTCACCCGAGTATAGAGATGAGATAAGCAGTGAAAATTCACAGGGAAACTTGCCAGGGTGACAGTTGGCAAATCTGCATGTACTGATTTAGATTCCACCGGCTTTTGAAGGATGATACCAACATTCCTCTATTTTTGGACTGAAGCTGGCGACTGATGATATTTCTGCCCATAATTCACACCTTTTAAATTTTTTTTTTTCGATGTCGATGCCAAAAAAAGAGCTCCAAAAAAATGTCTCAATCACAATAAAGATTTTCCGTTTTCAACTGGAAAAAAACGTTAGACCAAGGTAATGTTGTTGTTAGTACACAGTCAAATCTGCCAAAGCAAATTTGCCTAGACTGCACAGTGCAGCTGCAGTAGTACCTGAGTGTTTTGTGTGGGGATTTGGAGGAGCAGTGCCAGGCTGCTGTAGTCAAAGTTGTCATCCAGGGCAACCAGAGCTCCATGTACACCACTCTCCAGCAGGATGTTGGCATAGTCCCTCAGGCCTATGCTCTGCACCCAGCGGATGACCCGCTCATTACTCCACACCAGAACATCTGCAGAGACAAGTATGGACTTGCTTCAAAAGTTTTTACCTATGTTTGGTTTATTATGAAGTTTCTATAACTCAAAAATAACGACTGAACTTGCACACTTTACCAGATTTAAAAATACTTTTAGAGTAGATGTTAGTCTGGAAATTTCTGATAGGGTAAGATTTCACAGACAGTACATACAAAGTGGAAATAAGAACAACTGTTAGATATCCATTTTATGTTCTAAAGGAACTTTCACAGAAATATAGTTATCCATTCATATCAAGGAACTCAATGAAGACACAGCATGGAGGAAATTTTCAGCCATGGTGAAGATGTGCACTCTCAAACTGCTCGTGTCTTGGATGTCCTTACCTCTCATTTCATGCTGGCTTTGCTCCCTGCGTCTCTCCAGCTCCTTCCTGTCATAGTTGAGCTTCTTCAGACACATGATCCCATACTGTAAACTTGTTCTGATTTCAGGAAAACAAAGTTAAAGAAAACAGATACCCTCTCAGCTCAGCACCTCCCAAAAAACCCCTTAATAGTATGAGTTACTAGAGCCAGATCAAAAATTTTGTACATATATTATCACTATGATGTAAGTCCAGTACCTGTGGAAGCTGTCCACCATTTTAAGGTGCACCCTCAAGTCCTTCTTGGTGAGGTGGTCCAGCATACGAGCATCCACGAGGCACTCCATGAAGTAGCTGCGGTACTGAGGTAGTCCTAGACTGGGCAGCCACTCGTTCCCTATCCACTCATGGTTCATGTCACCATAGGCAAGAGTCTAATAGAAAACACATTTAACACGATGTTTAACAAAACTCGCCAAACCACTTGCACATTTTCACTCTGCCTGTAGGAGACAACAGGCTTTCCTCTCACCTGTGCCCAGCTCCCCTCTTCAGACTCTGACTTCTGGCTCAAACACAGGGGAAAGAAAACGAGAGAAAATGAAGATCAATGGTCACTTAGAACAATAACAAATCCTTAAATTGCAGGTAAATCAAACTGATAGTGCATGAGGAGATCCTGAAGGGAAACACAAATTTCAGCAGCAGCTGTTATACTTGTTATGACTTATCATGTTTTTTGTTGTTGTTGTTGTTTTCTTTCCATGCACAAACAAAAGTAGACCCTGTCAAATATGGCATTTGCTGTAGTGTTCCTACAGTTTGGATAGCTGAAGGAAGGTGGTTTTATTTATTTAATTTAGCTTAAATTGCATGTAATCGGATGACAACGGAGACTCTCAATTAAAATAATGGGACGGAAACAGAATAACATCTTAAAATTATAGTTCAATCTGAATCCAGTTAATTAAGATACAATATGGTAATAAAATACATTAAAAAAAAAAAAAACTTACCCATCATTTTATAAAGAAAACTCTGCCTGCTACAATAATACTGACACTTGCCTCCAGATTGGAGCAGCCTGAGAATGAGGTGATGAAACATCTCTCCACACATTTACAAGTTTCTCTATTTCTAAGATTGGTATTTTGATTAAACTCTTTGGCATGCAGTTTCATGAGGATAACTCTCCTGTATGCGAACCTGAAAAGCTGACTGCTAAATGTGATTAAAATAACTCTGACATCTGGTATGTGGTGAGTAACAACACCACAGAAATAAACAGCTGAGAATTGATGATTCGTGACCTTTCATTATGGAGCTTTACTGAGCCAAACAACAGTGAACGGTGACTCAAACCTTCATTGAGGCATCAGCAGCTGCTAAAGGCTTCAAGCTGGCCATTAGTATTGAGAAGAGGTTTAACCGCTTCATGCCTTCTCCATCAGAAACCATTCTCCACATCCACCCTCTGATAATCGCACTTATACCACCAGACAAATATGAGTGACAGAAAGAAAAGGGTAACCGTTAAAGGACACAGCAGGACTGACCGTTTTGGAAGGAGCTGCCAGGGTCTCCATCTCCTCATGGGTCACCCATACATTGCCTGATGGCTATAAGGGGCAGAGCCCAAGAGACAGAGCAGCAGCAGGGTTGGTAGTAGAGGTCCGGTAGGAGGGGCAAGCAGTGTTAAAGAAGAAGAGCAGCACCACTGTAAGCCAATAGTGTTATAGCATCACAGTCAGATGATGAACTGGCCCCAAACCCGCCAGGGGTCAAAGGGCATATGCAAAGGACAAAAACACAAAGTATAACACAGAACATCCCAACATATGTATACAATACATACACAAGAGACGCAGATAACAAGGACATTTGGCATGCACAACATTTAAGACTGAATAAATTAGTAACCAACAGACATGTAAAGTCCACGTTAGCCATCTATTCACCTTCCACTAGCAGACAGCCAGTTCACTCAAATGAGGGAAACGAAACACATGTCTAATGGTGTCTATCCACATCATTCACACCTACAGGTGCAACTAACAATAGTAGTCATGATTATGTTAATTGGCTTAGCTATTCTACGTGATAAATTAGAAAGAAAGGCAGTTAAAATGTTCATCACAAAAACAGATTTATTTTATAGTGAAATTGATCTAGACTATGTTTGGGGGGGTTTTCCCCCATTTTAATCATGTTCTTATTAAGGGACTGAAAAAAAATTACAGTAACATGATGCTAACTTTCAATAAATAGTCAATAGTCTCTGTGTGACTGTATTACATTATTTTGTAATGTTTTGGCAAAGCTGGTTCTTCTCATTGTTGTCCGTTTGGCTGCATTGCTGTATCACTGTTGGATGACTGTTCAGCAGCTACAGGATCAGATATTATTGCCTAGATAATAAAAATGTAAGACAGTGACTTCCAGCCAGGAGTCACTGTAGGACAGGTGGGGTGACTATGGCTCAGGAGATAGAGCGGGTTGTCTACTAATTGCAAGGTCGAAAGCGTCCTTGGGCAAGATACTGAATCCCAAACTGCTCCCAGTGCATCCACTGGAGTGTGAAAGTTTAAAGGCATGTAAGTGCTTTGAATTAGTTCAAATAGAAAAGTGATACTAAAGTACCAGTCCATTTAAACTGGTATGTGTGCATATTACTGTAGAAAGTAATTAATCTGGAAAAAAATCAAATGTAATTAAAGAACTTGGAAGGGGACAAATTTCCACAAAAAAGTTAACAGTTAACTTTGAATAATGGTAACAACACTAGAGAGCCCATACAAATGCATTTCAAATCATAAGTAATGATTAAAAAAAATCAATAATTGTTGAATTAGCTTAATAAAAGTGACAGTTAGTATTGTCAGCTAGCAGCATAAAAAATTGCTTAAAAAACTGCTAAAAGTATGCATAGGGGATGGAGTTGTTAGCGTACGTAGAGAATTAAAAAAGTAGTATAAAAAACTAAATGTGATAAGGAAGGGTGGGTCTGACTGTGAAGCAACACGCTCATTCACTAATGACTTGCGATCGTTAGCCAATTACCGTGAGTTTTCGTATCATAGGCAATTCTCCATTATGAAATGGTATGACCAAGATTTATAGAGTTACAGTATAAAATATAAATGAAATAAGTCAGGATAAACAAATTGATCTGTGAAGGTGCTTTGGAGGTAAAACGTTTAAAAAGGTTGGGATGAAATGGTATAAGGTAAAGATAAAATCATTGCATGTTTCTGGTTTCAAGGGGGCTGGGAATCAAATCCATGACAGCCTGAAACGTCTTTGCACTCTCTAGAGTTTCTGCTTGACATGCACATCCTGCTGCATTTACAAGGTCAATTAACCCCCCTCTGTTAAGTGCAGAGGTTTTAAGTGTGACAACAGGCCTGCCACAGTTGGGGAAGTTTGATTGGACGTGTCTCTGGCTCTGTAATGAAAATTTCATGAGGTGTGGAAGTGGAGCTAAGTGGTGGAAGAGAGGGCAATGTTGAAGGGGTAACACAGCAGAGATTACTGGCAAAGTTACTGAACGACAGGAGAGGGGAGAAATGGTGTAAGAGCTTCTGAGCTATAATGCTTGCATGCATACTAGCAGCGTCTAAAAACAACTTTAATGAATGCTCCTGGCTGGGTATATACAGCCAGTGCGCAACTTCTCACATCTGCGTGATATATGAGCTGCACTGTAAGTGTAAGTGTACCTTTTGTATAACAGCATATTTGCTCTGCAGTGTGAACTGTTGCAATCATTAAGGAACAGCAGAGTCCTTAGAGTCTGTATGCAATTATCATGACAGGAGGGAACAACGAAAGCAACTGTGGTGTGGAATAACTGGAGAGCTAAATTACAGTACACGTAGGAGCCATGTTTTACAGACTGGGCCATCAAAAACTCCCACAGTAATACACACTTCCTTATCATAAAGTAACTATTAAAAATCGCAGACAACCTGGATGTGATGATAAAGGCTGAGCATGTTACCCATGCGTGAAGATGTGGTGTATGCAACCAGGGGAGCTATTCATGTCCCACAAACATTTGCTAGAGCTTTTTTGGAAGCAGAAATTATGGTTGCAACAACCTTTTTTCTTTGTTTTTTTTCCTGGCAGAAGTGTTGCATTTACATGTATGTGCACTATAACCAGTCTGACCTAGTTAGCTACAGCTAGCTAGAGCTTCAAGTGCTTTACATAAATCATTAAAAAAAAAACATTGAAAAAAAATCACAGTGAAAAACTAAAAATACACATGTCCAAACTCACAAAAACTCAATTTAAAAGGTGCAAAACAGACAGAATGTATGTTGAAGGAATGGCTCCACATTTCAGGATTTGACACTACAAGATTAAACCAGAAACCTGTTAGCTTAGCTTAGAATAAAGATGGGAAACGGCTATGTAAAGTCAGGCCTATCCAGCATCTTGAAAAATCACTAATTCCTTCTTTTTTTTTTTGGCAGGTAGATATGCAGTTTATTATCATTTTCTGATATAGCTAGGCTAACTGCATTCCCATTTCCAAATCCTTGTTGAAAAATAAAAGGCTGTTGATTTCTGCTTCATTATGAACTAAAGGGCATTACTGCACTGTCAACCTTTTCTTTTAGTGTTTGCCAAGAAGGCCATTGCAGATAATTTCCAAAATATTTAAAATACACAAATGGATCCTCGTTCTTTTTTTGCTTGTTTTTTGCCAATTCTGCTCAAAGAAATTATGAGAAAACTTCCCTCCTTTAGAGCAACGTTCCTTCAACAAATATGTGTGGAAATAAAATCCCAGTGTGCCTCCACACAGCGTTCCCACAATTCCGTGTAACTCACGGTTCTGGAGGTGGGTGGGGCTGAGGGACTGGTGAGGGAGACCATTTCCTGGATTGCCAAGCGAAGTTTGAGGCGGTGTAGAGGGTTACTGATTCCGATCTCCCTCTGGATCTCGGTGTCAGATAGGGCTGACATGATGGCGCCGCTCTTCACGTTGGCACGGCATGCTGCCACGTACCAGGCCGGCATCCCCAACCACAACTTCATCACACAGAGGTGAGGAGACCACAGTGTTAACAGGAAAGACTGAATACTTATTTGGCAATAAAAATCATGTTAAAATAAAAAACTTTCAGTCAAATATATTTTAATATCAGCCAAATCCCATATGACTCCATCTTTAACTAGAACATTGTGCTGGAGGATTAAGGAGGTCATGAACTGGCTTGTGGTTGTACATCCGCTAGTAAACATTAGGGGGCAGAAGAGTGTCTGTATTTTGGGTCCTTTAGCTGTATATTCCAGTGTTTTCTAAAATGTCACTGATTCACTGCAGTGATCATCACATATTCTTACATTTCTATTTTGTGATGTTGTTTGGTAAATATCCATGCAAATTATTGGAAACTGAGTCAAAACTTCATATTCATACTTCAATAAAAATAAAGCTACATCCATCATAAGTGTTTCACTTATGAATATACCTACTAGAGAAAGGTCATTTACCTCCAGCCATGCAACAACAGTAGGACCGTCCCACTGGGCAAAAGGTAAGCCTTTTCTCCTTGCCTCCTCCAGCAGCTCATGTCTGAGGGCAGGGACAGAGGAGACCTGGTATGAACACATGAATTTGTACATCCTGAACACACATTTGTTCAGTCTAACAAAACACCAGACTTTCTTACATCTCACATCCTAAAACCTGCTCACATGCTCTTCACAAACCCCTGCAGTTAACGCTGTGCTGTTGCAGATCTGTGTGTGTGTGTGTGTGTGTGTGTGTGTGTGTGTGTGTGTGTGTGTGTGTGTGTGTGTGTGTGTAGTACATG
>VVHJ01000748.1:0-17639 GCA_015107715.1 Tylochromis polylepis | reverse complement strand
TGTGTGTGTGTAGTACATGAAGAGGATTGTACTCATTCACATTTGATCTCTCGGTCCAGCCTGAGCTCCTATAGCATTGAAAAGGGCAATAATTCATCATTCATTTCTGTGCTAACGGACAGTGGAGCAGAGGTGCACAGCTGTATCTGCACTCAGAGAAACACACAGGCCTTGCATTAATAAAATTCACTGACTTCACTGAATCCACAGTCCTTCACACTAGCTCTTCCCTGTCATGTCTGCAATACAGAGGACTGAATCTGACATAATTAAAAGAAATCAATAAATAGCTAAATAAATGGCTGACATTAAATTCCTCCCAATAAATAATTTAAAAATAATGCAGAAATTATACAATTTTGATTGCTTGATAATCCCATTTTAATTGTAGCCATATTTTTGCTGTATTTACCTTTGTTTTGTTCCCCTATTTATTAATATTTCCATTTATTTTCTCTTTTGTTAAAGTGGTAAGTGGTTTAGACTTTTAGAGTTTTCTTTATGCATTTACTCCTTTGTGTTCGAGTTGTGACCTTGGTGTTGATTAGCCAATAGCTGCCAAGTTAACCATTGGATTGACAGTCTCTATAAGCAGAAATGTACAAATAAATGTAAAAAGCAAATACAGGAAAAGATAAGCTGGTGAAATGGAGAATAAAAATGCAAAGAACATATAATACAGAAACAGAAAAGATATCATGACCGCTCCATTAATTTCCACCTTATTGTGCGCCCGAGTAACACCGGCAGCTATGTTGTCCGAGGCATTTACCCCTGGTAGGATTTCCCAAGGTAAACTGGTCCTGAACGAGGTGCAGGTGCCTCCCTCAAAAAACTGCTATAAAGAACACAGCAAGCTCCTCATGGCCTGGTCTTAGCCGTTAGAGATGCATGAGGCAGCCCCCCCCCATGGACCCATCACCTACGGGAGGAGATGTAGGGGTGTGGTGCAAAGTGAATCAAACAGTCAGTGGTGTAAGCCCTGGTAAGCCAATCTCCAGTTCCTTAAACTGGTTCTTGGGATGTTGGAAGCTGCCTAGATGCGGTATTTTGGCCATGTCCAAGTGGGACAAAGCCCCCGGGCAGACGCAGGAAATGCTGGAGCTATTTTGTCTCTCCTAGCTTGGGAACACCTTGAGCTGGAGGAGGTGGATGGAGAGAGGAAGGTCTGGGCATCTCTGCTTCAATGGCTACCCCCAGAGCCAGTGTCAGAAAAAAAATGGATGGATTTAAAAGTGAATACATAATAAAGTAAAGATTTGGAATGGAAATTAAAATAAATAGAGTAAATAATGCAAAGGTAAAACAATTTGTCTTTATCTATCAATTAAAGGCCTTATAATTTAAATGTTTTTTATTATTTTTAATATTATTTTTGATGCCTCTAAAGTCACATCTGTTTACTGAGACATTTATGTTTTTACGCATGTGTATATTTTTGATTTGGGTAGTTATGACTTTCTATACTATTTTTAAACTAATATAAAATGTTACTTTTAAATTACATAACAGGTGCAGCTACCCAGAGCAAGCCGTTTCTAGTAATTTAGGACTTGTTACTTAAAGTTTGCAACAGTTCAACCTGAAACTTAAAATTTCTCTTTGCACATTTTGATGTACATCTAGATTGTCAAATATGTTCATACTATATTTAGAGGATTGTTGCAACCTTAGCCAGAAGTACTGCATCAACAATAATGCCCACACCTGGGAAGCACAGTGCTGCAGTTACTGGCTCAGTGATTCTGGGCACTACACTAAACACGATTATCCAGCTCACCCCAGTTTTTCTGCAGAGATAGATTTTATTTTTAAGTGGGTATTTTTAAGTGGAACTTGTCTTCACACTTTCTCAGCTGTGCTCCATGTTTTGTTTTTTTGTCTAGCAGGTGTTGAAGTGTAACATCTGAGGTCTAAGTACTATTTCGTTTTGCCTCCCTTTGAGAGTGGCGTTGAGCACTGGAAACGACCTATTCAGCCTAATGCAATTTGCACCACATTGACAAGGAGAAGCAAATAGATACTCTTTGTCTGTCATGCAAAGAGCTATTTGTATTGTGCTGAATCCTCCCACATTCAGTGAGATACAGAACTGATAAACAGCCTAAAAATGCCTGACGAACAGGGGACCGAGGAACACACTCGTACTCACATCCACGCACGAAAAAAACCCCAACAACACAGTTCCTATTCTATTTTGTGAACACATTTCATAACAAAAAGAAAAAAAGAAAAAAAAATCAAACTCTGAATCAACCTCCCCTTTCCCAATTGTGTTGTCAAAGAACTTGACAAATGGAAGGAGAAGGCTTTGTAATAAACATGATACATGTAGCACTCTCAGCATTGAAGGCCTCAGTGCGGTGAAAGGGCACTTAAACACACCACACATGGCATACAAAAGCCTACAGGTGACAGAGGAAATGTGTTCATCCAAACACAACCAGATACATTCACTGTCTTATCTATCCAGCACATGGGGAAGATAGCTCATGTTTTATGTTCAGGTCAAGTCTAATGCATGGAGAAATACATCCACTGAACATAGCTGGGGGAAAAGGGAAGTAAGGAGACAGTTATGATAAATCATACAACCCAAAAGAACCTCTGACATTCCCATAACCAGATGTTGCAGCTGGTTATTTCACACAAATAGATAAGAGACACAGATAAGGAGAGGAAAACATTCTGGGTACAAAAATTGGGCCCCAAGTTTAGCGGCGGCACATTCTCTGTCCAGCCATGGATGCAGCTGCCATTGAACTGTAAAAAGGGGGGGAAGAAAAAGTCCTCATGTGATAAATGAAAAAAAAATAAAGAAAGAAAGCAATGGCATCATTAACAGCCATGAAGGATAGATAGATAAGAGACGTCAGCTTTGGCACTGGTTCTTTCAGGAGAGGACGGATGAGCAGACACACAGAAGAGATGACACAAAGGGCAAAATGGCTGAGACAATGTCAGATCCAGGAGGGCATTTATACATCCTCACAACTTACCCGCTTTGTTAGAGTCATAGGATGATGAGAGGGAGAGGAAGGGTAAGAGAGGAGAGAGTCAAAGAAGAGAGAAAGAGGGAGAAAGAGAGCGACGGGGAGACAAAAGTACACACATGTTAATGAGCTAATAGTCAAATTCACCCTACGGCTCTAAACACAAACACATGCACACCCACTCACTCGCGCACACACACACGCACACACACGCGCACACACACACACACACACACACACACACACAATGGAGGACATTCTTTAACAGGAGCATCTGTAGAGCAGTCCAAAAAAGTCATCTTCTACAATGCAGTCCTGATCACATCTCGTGCACCAGAAGAAATGAGAAATGCACTGAAACACAGCAAGACCCTCCCCTCCCCTTCATGGCCTTACATTCAAATGCTCAGTTACATTCAGATACTTGTTGTTACCTCTTGAAGGAAAATAAAACACACCAACAATGAGATCACAGCAGTACTGATCAATCAAGATGCTGAAATGGAAATAGTGCAGGCAGCTTAATGGCATGCAGTGAGGAGGAGGCACCAAGATGCAAGGTGGTGGCGTGTGGCCTGAGTCCTGGACACTGCTATGAAGAAGTCAGTGCAGTGGAAGGAAAACAACACATTTGTCAACATACGAACAACAGTACTCTCTATTGACCAACTACATGGGAGGCAAAGTTATTCGTCATGACAACTCAATGTGCACTTCGAGCAAATGACATTCATCATTTGGCACTGAGGCATGGCAAATGCGCGCACAGACACACACACACACACACTTATCCTATAACACTCCTGCTGAGAGAGCCGATGTGTAAAGGGGTTTCCCTTTTGTTTCTTTCCCCCCCAAGAAGGCACCTAATGTGTCTGAGTGTAATCTATGGGTGGTGTGTTAGGAAAGCCATCTATAGCTTCCAAAGTGACAAAGAACGTTTGTGCGATTAATTGGCTTTTTAGCCTGGATCAATAGTGTGACTTTGGCTCTGTGTCTGAATATAGTGAGGCTGGTATTGTCTCTATGCCAAAGTTGCAATTGCAACGTAGCAGCGAGTGTAAATTCTCAAGAAAGTTTAGCATTGAGTTGGATTATTTCCAAAGACAATGTTTCTTCTCACAGGGTACCTAAATGTCTGTGTTATTATATCAAATGGATACTACTGGGTGTGCATTAAGGGACTATGAGTACTGTAAATCCACCTAAAAATGTTCTAGTGAAGTAGCACTTAGGATAAAAGCTTACTTCTTTTTCAATCTGCGGTCCTTCTCAGCCTGAGTGCCCAACTTGCTCACCCCCATGTCCTGGCCCGCCATGTCTGAATCTATCATTGTTGCTGTGGAGAACAAATGGATTTAAGTGAATATAATCACAAACTTTTTGATATGTTATTATGAATAAATACATAAATAGTGTATTTGTATTTTCAGTTGGCAAACAGTTGAGTCAATTCCTCTACTACAAAACAACTGACTGCAATGTGAATGTCTGTCTGCATTTATAAATCACACAGCAATTGTTTGCAAACCTTTGCCATTCTGTCTGAGAGTGACTGCAGTTTGCAACTGTTTGCAGAGGTCAGAGGTGGGAGGCAACCTGTCCCCAATCGCCTTGTGACTGAAAGTGGTCATCCAGATTGTTGAGGGTGTTGCACACTCAATTTCTCGACCAGTTGGTCACTGCAACTACTTGCATTCGGTCGATGAATACAAAAAAAACTGAATGCTACTGGGCAACCTCTGATCTGTCCTGTTTTCCCACCTTTGTATTTTAATTCTAGTGTAACTGAGCCATAACACTGAGTCTTTAAAATGGAAACTAGTAGGTGATGACAACCTTTTACATTTTTAAAAAAAATATCAATATAGTGATTTGTTTTTATTTAATCATAATCCAATCAACAAATAGGATATATGATAAATATGATGCATCAGGGCTTTCAGAAGCCGATGCATTTTTAGTGTGTTTATGTTTCTAACATGAAGTTATATGCTGACTAGCTGCAGTAGTAGAATTCTGAGTAGTGCTGTCCAGTTTTTAAACTCTAAGAGACCCTCTTAGCTGGCAAAAATTGCAGTGCTTTTTAATTTTTTCTTTAGACAAAATAGACCAAATTGTAATAGTATTAAGTAAAACATCCCAGTGCTGTACTCACCTTGTGGATCTACCATGACCTGTCTATGTGCTAGGTGTGCCAGTCGGCCTTTTTCCTTCTTGCCAAATAATCGTCCGATGGAGGATTTAATGCCCTTCTTCTTTGGCTGCTTGTGGAGGGAGTCCTGGCTGCTGGCTACACTACTTAGGGCACTGGCTTCAGCCTCTAAAGAAGCCACAATCCTGAGGACAGAAACATACAGACAGTATTCATAAAAGCAGTGTTTGGTCCATTTTTAACTTATGAGATAATCAAAGGACAAACATTTTGGATTTAAGAAGCATATTTGTGCTACTAGTGGACCTTTGGATTCTTTGTTATCTCAAGTACATTTTATTTAATGCCTTGCTGTGTTACCCTAACTTGCTCTGTTATTAACTTTTGACTTGTGCTGTATGCTACTGGGCAACCTCTGAATATTTGCTGCTTTCACCAAATGTACTTTTTGAGCATTTTATGCAAATGATTAAAGCTTCATCTTTTCTGCTATCACTGCAACAGCCTGTACTTTAGCTTTAATCACCCAGATATTGAGAAAGTGTTGTAATATCTTGTGTGTTGAAAAATTATTCATAGCAAAAATTGGAGCTGAACTGGCAAGTACTAATTGAACAGTATACTATCTCATTTTCATCAAAAGCAAGAATAGGATGACATAAGATGACTGCACCATCTAAAAACACAGTCCACCGAGAACATTTTTAAGAAATGCCTTCACTTACAGCAGGCACTTACCCTCGTGCATCGTTGTGCGAGGAGGCTGGCAGTGTGTGTGTCATTCGGACAGTGCGTGGCGTCGGAGGGGGGGATGTCTCACACTTAATGGTGGCCTTGTCCTCGCGGCCATCCTCGTCCACCGCTGCTATCTGAGGGATGAGGGCAAAGGGGCGGGGCATTACAAGTGACCTCGGACACTACTAAGTCAACAATTTATTCACGGTGTCACTGCAGCAACCATTACAGCTCTGAGTTATAGTGAAATGATATCATATTCAAAATCTGTCGCGCAAACTCATGCTGTGTGTACCTTTCTCCTGTGTTTCCTCAAATCACTGGGCTGTATGGTGAAGGAAAAACAGAACAAAATGTCAATATCCATGTGTTAAAGCATGAACAAAAACATTAACTCCTGCATGCTGGTGAAAAATAAAATAATTAGCTCACTTATATAAATATGTACCATTAGAAGCTCATGAGCCATTGCCCAATACCAGACCACCTATTTAGAGATCAGCACTGAGGAATAAAGAAAGATTGGTAAACAAGTCGGTTGAATGATCAATAAAATCAAAGCCTTATTACTTTGAAATCCCATGGGTAAAGAAGACATTTACACTGTACATCCCACATCCCACCATTGTCACCTGTAGCTTTCATGTTAAAATGCACAACTTTCCAGCAAAAATAAACATGTTTGGAGTCTGGTTCAAAAATGTTTTGATACACTTTCATATTTATGGTATTTGGGTGATTTTTTTTTCCACCATTAATATTTTGTTAAGGCTGACAGGTTGCTTTATCAGCGGTGTGGGAGCTCTGACTGTCAGCCTAATGCCGACTTAGATGCAGTCTGTGTGCTGGGTCATAACATCACTTCTCCAATGTGTTTGTTGCGTTGGTGCCTTTTGGTGTATTTTCAATACAGTTATCTGACAAATAATATGGCTAACCATGTAACTAACCATAGCAACAGAGAGATAAAGAAGTCTGTGGTAAGGTTTGATAAGTGAAGTATTTTTTGTGAACCATATTGACAAAAGTACCGGGCCACCTACACATTACACCTACAGAAGCTGCTCGACCATGAAAACCATGCTATGAAGCTCCCAGTGCACAATTTTTGTGCTGATATTAATACCAGAGGAGGTTTGGAGCTCTGTAGTTGTTAAGTGTACAGAGCATTGGCGACATTTACACACAACACTCCTCAGCACTTGGCAACTCTGCTCTGTAACTTTAAGTGGTTTGCCACTTCATTGCTGAGTTGCTGTTGTTCCTAAATGCTTCCACTTTGAAGTAATACCACTTACAGCTGACAAGAGAACATCTAGGAGGGAAGAAATGTCCCAGACAGACTTGTTGCATCCTATTACAGTACGATGCTCGAATTTAGTGAGGTTATTACGATGTCCCATTCGTTCACAAATGTTTGTACAAGCAGACTGCATGGCTAGGTTCTTGACTTTGTACACCTGTCACAATAGGCCTGAAAAGAGTTTTGTTCCATTGTTCATATAGTATGCGTTCTTGGCACTAATTAATAAGCATCTTTATAAAACTGCATTGAATTGAACTGAATTGTGTCCATATTCTAACCAAACTACTGTAGCTACTGTAGGTTTTATTCAAATATCACTTTTTGCTACCATTGTAATTGCCAAAAAGCTTTGATCTGGCTTGGAGAAAACCAGTAGGTGACATAATGGTAGCTACATCTATTTCTACATAAAGTTTAACTGTAGGGAAACTGTACTTTTTACCAATTGCATTGCTATTCCTGGACTTTTAAACAAAGATCACATTATCATATACATGCTGCTCTTGCAGATAAAAAAAGATGGCAATTTATTGATGCAACATACATTATATCAACAGAGGAATATGCAAGTATGGTCTGTAGACGGTATGATAGAAGATGTCTCGCACGTGGTGATGTAACATACCAGCGTCATGACCCCCATGCGCTCCATGTCCCGGGCAGGGCTTCGAGGGTCAAGCTTAGGTGTGGAGTGTCCGCTGGGTGGGGAAGAGGAGGCAAGCGAGGAGGCAGTTGCTGAGGCAGTGATGGAGGCTCCGTGGTGGTGCATTCGAGCCAGGTTTAGGCCCTCGAGGCTAACGCTGGCCACTCGGTTCTCAATCTCCTCTGCCCGCAGCTCTGTTGATTCCTTCTCTTCCTGTATTAGCCTGGGATCAGGAAAATGCTGTGAATATTTTTCTATGTAAAACTTAAAAAAAGAATCAAGCGGTGCATTTTTTAGATAACTTAAAAGGCAAACAATATAGAAGCTGCACTGCTACAAAAATAGCCTCAGCTTTCAAGTTCCTTAAAGGTAGATTTCAAGAGATTTGCAAAGCTAAGTCCCTTAAATCCCTGCAGTATCAGGTAAAGTAATTAAAGGACAAACTAAAGAGTTAAAAGGCTAAAAGTCGGGTAATTAACCACACTCTGTATCTAACTTTGTAATTAGCTGAAAGCTCAACACTTTAGATTCATGATCACTTTACACAATAAGATTTGCATTAAATCCTTCTAAAAGAAATGTAGCGCTGTGTCTTTTGATGGAGATGTAAATTAGCAAAGACCACAAGGCACATTAACAGCCCTTGAAATAAAGAACTAAGTGAAGTTGTATCTGGGGGTCATGAATACTTATCGGCACAAGATAATTACGGCATTATCAAGCAAAAGGCAGCTCACATTTCCCAAAACACTGAGTGCATACAAGAATAGTGTTTGGGTCACATACGGGAAGAGTAATCTACAGACACCTTTAGTGGTTTACCTGTGAGCTCGGCAGACACACATTTTGTCTAGAGAGTGAATTACTATACGACTCGGTTTCTTCTTGCATCTCTGGGGTACTTTTTATCTTGCTTCTGTGGTTACTAACTTGAACACAAGGCAACCAAAATCAATGCGGGTGTGTTAATTTTTAATTCTAAAGGCACAGTTTTTGAGTGAAATATTGCTTTAGCAACCAAGGGCAAACAAGGTGGAGTTATGGAAGTAGAATATCGCTCCAAACTTTAAAGTCTTTCCAGAACGTGATCTTAAAAACATATCAAGTCGGTCTCCAGTAAAGTGGATTTAGAACGAGGAGGCAGATCAATATGTCTGGAAATCTGGCCTTCAGTATTAAATTTATACAACAGTGTGTGTCAGCTACCGGATCTCCTTGTTGATTGCGTCCAGCTGCTCCTGAAGCATCATGGCCAGAGTTTGTGCATCGGAGTGACCACTGGGAGACAGCAGGTCCATGGAGCTGAACAATGTCTCCCTATCGTCGTCGTCAATGTCAGACATTTCCGTGTCGCTCTCGAAGTGGTGGCCGCCCAGGACCCCCAACTGCTGTGAGCGCCATTCAGGCTCCCCCAGTGACTTTGCCTGCACACAGAGTGAAACTGTGACTACAAAACAATATCTTATTAGTTACGAACTAATATTTTGAGATCATTACGGGAAACTGAAAACATCGTCATGTAATACGATTTTATGAGAAGCACTTATGCTTTTCTTTTTTTCCTGATGATGTGTTATTGCTAACTGTAATAAGACTTGATGACTTCTGTAAGCACTAGTAGTGGCGACACACCAAAAGATGGAAATGGTTTTTGTTTCATTTAAAAGGAGTATCCTAACATTTATAAAATGTGCTGCATTCATACTTGAATTTCAACAACCTGCATTTATTGTATTGAACTGAGCTCATTATTAAAGCCTGCTAATAATATGTTATATTAAAGGCTCATGGCCTAATCCATGAATCTCTCTCTGGTCACCATATTTGGTAAATTTAGTGTGTGCTCAACACTAACAGTAACCCCTCGTTCCAACCAAGGTATGCAGAAGAGCATCTCTGAATGCACAACACATGAAACCTAGCAGCAGATGGGCTACAGCAGCAGAAGACCACACAGGGTGCCACTCCTGTTACCTAAGAACAAGAAAGCAAGGCTCTAATCTGCCTGAGCTCATTAAAATTGGACAACAGAAGATATGAAAAATGTTCTCTAGTCTGATGAATCTTGATTTCTGCTGCTACTTTTAGGAAGGCAGGGTCAGAATGTTGGCAAACAACATGAAAACATGGATTCATCCTGCCTTGTGTGAACAGTTCAGGCTGCTGCTATCAGTGTAATGGTATGGGGGATAATTTCTTGGCTTCATGTCACAAAGCTTAAATCGGGTCAAACTGGTTTTTCAAACATGACAATGAATTTATAGCATTCAAAAGTCTCCACAGTCACCAAATCTGAAGCAACTGTGTGATGCTATCACGCCAATATGGACTGAAAGCTCTGAGGAATCTTTCCAGCAACTTGTTGAATCTATGCGATCAAGAATAAAGGCAGTTCTGAAGGAAAAAGGTAGTCCGGTACAAGGAAGGTGTAATGAAGTTTCCAGTGAGTGTATATTGACATATTTTAGTCCTATAGCACTTCATGGTGTATTCACTGCCCTGTTGGATTTGCCAAACTGGAACTTAAACTACCTTCTTCAGTATCTAAATTTAACTCACTGCGTTAAAACTGAGACCGTTCATCAACAGAGCTCTAAAGAAGCTCCTAGATGTTTTAAAATAGAAACACGTAAATATAAGTCAATCGACAGGCAGACAAACCAGGTGTTATTGCTCACCTTGGTTTCTCGCAGACCTATTCGGCCTCTCCTTTGTCGATGGATGACCTTTGCTGAGCGGTAGTGATCCGACTGGGTTTCAGCCAGAGATCCCAAAGAGTATCGAAGCTCGGCTGATGTGTCCAGATGGGATCTGGGAAACAACTTTTATGAGTATTATTGAAGCTAAACACAAATACGTGGCTACAGATTTTGTGTCTTTTATATGAAAGATGAATAATATCTGAACCTGTTAAATCCTTCAAACACAATCATTAGCAGTGATTTTGTTTGGGTCGTGAAGCAGATTACCAGAAGATAAGACACAGCAAAAAAACTTGCAGTACTGATGAATTACGCAGGCAGGAAACGAGTCAGATGTTATATTTTGATACCTCAAGCGTACCTATTAGTCACAGTGAGGAGGTGCAAAGTATACTTCTTGAAGGATAAGAGCTTGTTATGCATGCTTCTATGGCTGCAAATTGTTTGTCTTTGGAAGAGATTAAGGCTGCCACTGTCAACACATCAGCTTTGTAAGATTAGCATTTCAAGCAGCATGAAATGGAAACCAGAAAATATCCAAAAATAGATGCCAAAAGTTCCATTACACCAGTGTTTCTAACAATAGTGTAACAGAGCAAGTAGTTTTATCACAGAAGGATAAAATAACAGGAAAACTCCTGGAGACAGAGTATCTATTTGCCTCTCTTTGCTTCTTGTTCCACAAACACACACACTAGACTAAATCTGAATCTCTCGTGGCCTTTTATTGCATGTCTAGTGTAGCGCATCTTCTTTGTGTTGTAGATGTTTTCACAGCATCCATGTTTTTTTTTTTGAGCCATTTGCTCACCTTATAATAAGTCTGTATCCAACACTAATGTTCAGACACAGATCCACCTAATGTTCAAGAATCAGCCTGCTCCCACAGAACAAACTGAATTGTCTTTCTTTAGCCCATTTCTGAGAAGCACCTGACTGGCAAGCTTCCTCAGCAATAGAGACATACATTCCTTGTCTTTATTCACCTAATAAAGTCTACAGAACACATAATAAAACTACATTTATTTGCAAGTTTATGAATCAAATTGTTGAATAATACATAATGTATGACAGACTTCTTGTGGTGGTAAATGGATACAGATTCTAAACCCAAAATAGCTCACCGTTTGCTAAATCACTGCTTATCTAAATATTGCAGGCTGGTCTATTTTTGGATAACTACACATTTTGATAAGGAAAATATATTTAGACATACATATCGATTAGGGATTTGCATGAATAGCTGACTGGACACTTAATAAATGTTGATGTTTTTGTCAGTGGAGGTACAAATAGTAGTTGGTCAAATGTATTATTCTTATTTTATTAATGTACAGTGGCAGTTAGCGGTTTAAAGATGTCACTGGTCACAAATGAGGGCTGCAGCCCTGACACACAATTCAGAGATATTTAAAATATTATTTGATTAACAAGGAATGTGATTAATGGTTTTATATAGTTCCTAAAATGTATAAAAAATATTTTTCTGGCCAGTTTTTAAACTTTGTCCATCTAAAGTTAGTTTTTTTTTTTAAAGCTTAGTTTTAAATGTTTTCTTATCTAATTATTTTCTTCCAATTTAAATAAAAAGCATGTTTATTCTAATTAAAATGATTAAAATGTGCTGTCTGGCTTTTACTATCCCACAAATTAATTTAATTAGTGGTATATATTAATCATTCTCAAATAAAAACAAGACAAAATGTTATTTATTAAGGTGGAAAAAAACCCCAAATCGATTAAAACCAAAGATGAGATTTTATTTGGCTCCTGGAATCTGTCAAAAATTGCTGTTAAAGCAACTGTGGGCTTTTATTGTGAAAGACAGGAATAAGAGGAAGCCTATTTCTTCCCCTGTCCAATATGGTGGTCCAAAAGCAGCAATGCAGTATATACATGTGGAGGTACGCTACAAACTGCATCTTACATCCTGATACACACACACACACACACACAGAAAACCGACCTACCGTGACAGCGTGGGTTCTGTGAGGGAGCCTGCCCTCAATCTGAATTGGTCGAGCTCCGATCTCAGTTTCTCAATATCCTCTGCCAGCTGTGACTGGACAAAACAATTTCTCCACATCACTGTCTGTGATATTGCATGTCCAAAAAATGATTATCCAACCCCTTTATACCACTAGTCATACTAGTGGCTGATTACAGCTGATTACATTTACAGGGCTGAGTGAGTGACAGTCATAATTTCTACTGTTTTCAGTAGTGCGTCTGAAAGCCACCCAATTATTCTGCCCCTTGCAGGAGCTTTTCAATATTGAAGGTTTATAAAAAATTAAACTAGTGCCAATAACCAAACTCATTATTGCTGTACTCAAAAGTCAATTACTATCCTAAGCTCATGTAAAATGTAGACATTTTGAAACAGGAGGTAATCATTTCTCGATCTCTACAACCTACTTTTTCCTGGATTGACTCCTCATACTGTTTTCTGTAAGTTTCCGAATCTTGGATTAACATATTCTGCAAAGAAAAGGGAAGAAAGAGGGAAGAGGTGACAAAAATCCATCTCTTTATGACCTTCACTTGATACGACTGATATTGACAGGTTTCCTTTGACATGTCAGTCGTTTTTAACCTTCTCTTCTAGAGCTGCCATTCTCTCCTTCAGGTGGAGCTGAAGTCGCTCGTTGGACTCAGTGAGGAGTCTGTCCACTGTGTCTGAGAGTCGCTTATTGTGCTCTTCATTCATCTTTTCTCTCTGCCGAGCCTGAAGGAGAAAAATATTACAGATAAACCAACACAAAACAAGCCCATTTGTACGAAAATAAGACATTAGTCTTAATTGTTTCTGATGTGATGAAAGCCTCTCAGCATGAATTAGAATAACTAATTGCATGCCCTTTACAGCTATTCTATTTTTAGTTTAAAATCAGAACTGTATATGAGGACAACACTACAACAAATCAGTGTAGTGTATCATAAATTATGTTATTATGTAAATGAAACCTAAGCACCATGTTTCAGTAGAGGCTGCCTCAAATAGATTGCTCGAGAGGTCACAGCAAAGATCAAGATTTCATTTAGTAATCACCAAACAAAATGAAAAGTTTTGACCTATAGTGCTTCTAGTGTGGCTGTGTTTTAGATCTCTCTCTGAGGTCTGATTCTGACCACTTGTCCACTGGATCCCTGCTACTGTGTCTGAACGGCCACATAATTTTCTTTATTTTAGAGAAAAAAATAATCACAGGAAGTGAAATCTGGTGAGTAGGGCTGCTGGCGACTAAAGATTGTGTTGGCTTGGCAGACAATTACATTTTCAATGCAATTTTTGCCTGTGCACAATAGCACAAGGTCACACATGTTCTCTGTCAAATGCCTCAGGATGTTACAGCAGAACTCTACATTGACAGCCTTGGGGACAAATTCAGAATGCGGAAACCCGTGAATGTCGACACAAAGGACGAGTATGCTCCTTGTTGGTCTCCTGACTTTATGAACTAGCTTCGGGCTTGGCTACTGAGCAACAGTTCCACCAAAAACTGCTATTTGATCTCTGGGTTATTGCTGGAGACCAGATTGCCCCCGCAGGAAGAATGACTGAAAGTTGGGTTAGTTTGACACATTGGTGGAGTGCCGCGATCAGTACGGGAATTCCAAGAGACAATTTAAAAATTAGACATATTGAAAGCAATGCAATAGTGCATGAGAAGAGGACACTGAATAGGAGATTGATCAAATTGAAATCTGATTAAGCCTCCTCATTTTCACGTTTATTTTTTTTTACATGCTGAGTAATATATAGATATTTCTCCCATAATGGCTTTTCTTCATTGACTCCCTGTTAAATACAAAATCGAATTGAAACTCCTTCTCCTCACATACAAGCTCTTGAATAATCAGGCCCCATGTTATCTTAAAGACCTCATAGTACCTTATAAACCCTGCAGAGCACTTTGTTCTCAAACTGCTGGTTCCTAGGATATTTCAAAGTAGAATGGGAGGCAGAGCTTACAGCTTTCAGAACCATCTTCTGTGGAATTAGCTCCCAGTTCGGATTCGGAGACATAGACCCTCCCTACTTCTAAGATTAGACTTAAAACTTTCCTTTTTGATAAAGAACATCATGCCGGTTTCTTTTTCAGTCACCTTTTTCACTCACTATATATTTATACACCACTGCATCTAATCATTAGCTATTATCAATCTCTGGCTCTCATCCACAGTGTATCTTTTATCCTTTTTTCCTCCCATCACCACCTACTAGTCAAGGCAGATGGTTGCCCCTCCCTGAACCTGGCTCTGCTGGAGGTTTCTTCCTATTTAAAAAGGAGTTTTTCCTTTCCACTATCACCAAGTGCTTTCTCAAAGGGGTCATTTGACTGTTGGGGGTTTTCTCTGTATTACTGTAGAGTCTTTACCTTACAATATAACCTTGAGATGACTGCTGTTGAAAGATTGCCTACTTATTTTGCTGTCTTATTTTGATAACTACTACATTCTTCGCATGAGGAAAAAACCTTTGATCCCACAAAAAACCTTTGAAAATTAATCACGAGGTTGAACATCTTCGTACAAGACAGTATTCTCGCTTGAATTTGCTATCGTACACTAAAGTGTGACGTGA
Organism: Tylochromis polylepis; assembly: GCA_015107715.1. NCBI lineage: Eukaryota > Metazoa > Chordata > Actinopteri > Cichliformes > Cichlidae > Tylochromis > Tylochromis polylepis. The sequence continues at coordinate 2,517 of VVHJ01000748.1, read as the reverse complement.
AAACACTAACGTGTTTTAAAATGACTCATTTGCATCATTTGTAAGCATTTTGCAAACCATTGTATCAGCAGAGTACGTGAAAAACTCGTTTGGCCAAGTTTCACTGGTGATAAATCCAACAGTGTGCCATCAGTTGCAGTCGCTTCAAGCTGTCTCGCTCATGCAGAAGTGGCTGCCTGGTTAACGCTGCTTGGCACAACGCCTCCGCAGTGACTCACCCTCAGCAGCTCCTGGTTCTTCTCCTCCAGCTGGCATTCCAAGTGCCTCATTCGCTCCTCAATGCTCCCGTGACGCTCTTCCGCCTACAGTTGGATTACAGCACAGACAGGACAAAAAAAAAAAAGAGGCCACGATGATCTGTGTGCTTGACAGCCTAAGGGCCAACAAAGAAAAATGGTGGCGACAACACAAGCCAAAGCTTCTACCCCAAACTCAAAGATGGATATCTATGTTTTAAAGCGTAACTGGAAAGACAGCTGATTGAAACAAACAGTGACAAGGAAAAGATGGAGAACAAGGCCACCAAAGGACAGAATGAAAGAGGAATAGAGCTGCTCCAGCACTGCCAAGTATGAGCTCCAGCCAGAAGTGCCATGCAGCTGTCCCATGGTGGTAGAACAGCCAGAGCAGAATCCCAGTAAACACGCCCACCACAAAACACTAATAAGATAAATGAATGATATCTGTTCTCTATTGGAGTTGGCAATAGCTGTGATGCCCTGTGGGACTACCTTCCTAAGAATGGAGTTCATGTCTTGGAGTTTAGCTTCCATTACAAAGTGATAATCATCGGGAGAGGAAGAGGAGCTGGAGTCAGACTATGTGGCCGAGGAAGAGGAGAGGAACATGTTGAAACGTCATGACACCGCGTGCACACTTACACAAATGTACAGAAAAAAACGAGGGCATCTGTGGGAATACATCAACAGTATATGTGTTAATGTACAATATGTACAAACGTGTGCGCTTACCTTGGTGAGAGCTGCTATCCTCTGGGCTAGTTCAGCCTCTACCTCCGGGAGTGTCTCAGCCTTCCTCATGGTCTGCTGGAGCTTCTGTTCTGCAAGCTCCAACCTCTCCTGTAGTTGTCTGTTCTTCTCCTCCATCTACACTCAAACAGCACAGAGAGCAAAGACATTAGCTGATAGCTGAACAACGATTATGAGATTTTGCATCTGACTTCCTGCAGACCTTGTGGAGGGATTGCAGCCAAAAGTAAACAAAAAAGAAATACATGTATATTATGAGGGAAAGAGGCACATTAACAAGTAGTCAAAGTTAATGGACTGAACTGGTTCTTATATAGCACTTTTCTACTGTACTTGAGCGCGCTATATGTCAATATGTCTCACTCACACAACTGCTACATCGGCATCTAAGTGCTTTCTATTTAACATTCACACACATTCAAACTCCAAAGGATCATTCTGAGAGCAACCTGGGGTTCTATATCCTGCACACGGATATTTTAGATGCACATTGGAGCAGCCAGGGATTGAACCACCAACCTTTTGATGACCTGCTCTACCTCCTGAGCCACAACCACCCAAATAAATGCTAAATTTAAACACTCCAAACCCACCAAGGATCTGCACTTAGCTTATAACTGGGCTTTAAGTTATTGCCTTGAAGCCAATGGCTTTTCTTAATGTGATATATTTGCAGGAATGCTTAATGCTGAAAGTGGAATGATAAATGATTACACAGGAGATTTTTTCAATAAATTACCTTCCAATGTTTTGACCATACATCATCCAGAATAGAAATCCAGAATAGTATTTTGCTTGCAAGAATAACAAAAACTAGCAATGACAAATTAAAGTATAAGCAGATTATTAGAATACTACACTATTTGAATGAAAGAGTTTTCAGAGTGTTCTCACGCTGTCCTTGTTAATAGAGTATAATAAAAATGAAATCTATAAATGTGATTCTCTTCCTTCCTTCTCTTCAGTGTCAGCAGAGCATCATTGCCTGTTAGAAAATAGAATCACAAATGTCTGTCTTTCACAGGGGGACTGGCTACCGAAGGCTCTGGCAGTGTGCCTCAGCTCTTCTTCAGAATAGCAGAGTCCGAGTCTGTACTGCCAAGAGTGACACTGGCAACTTATAGACAGCTGATACAGATAATTGCCCTGATTAGGCATTCAGCTGGTACTTGCCATCATAAAGATGGAACTCAAACCTAACATTAAATTAAACTGGAAACAAGTGACGTGCTTCCCCATTGGACAGTAAGAATTTTCTCCCTCACTAGCTTGGGACTCTGATCAGTTTTAAGACTTTTTTTAAGGACTGGCTTGGCAGCCTTTGCCATCGGCGACAGATGCTCTGGTCCCCGAAGCTCCGGGCCTGGCAGCTCAATGTGCAATAATTAGACTATAGCAGGCCAAGTATACAGTGGGATGCAAAAGTTTGGGCAACCTTGTTAATAGTCATTATTTTCCTGTATAAATCGTTGGTTGTTACAATAACAAATGTCAGTTAAATATATCATATAGGAGACAACAAAGTGAT
>VVHJ01000744.1:19188-51649 GCA_015107715.1 Tylochromis polylepis | reverse complement strand
ATTCCCATGATGCATTGGGTATTTCTTCTTCAGTCACCTTTCTCACTCACTATGTGTTAATAGACCTCTCTGCATTGAATCATACTTGTTATTAATCTCTGTCTCTCTTCCACAGCATGTCTTTATGCTGTCTTCCTTCTCTCACCCCAACTAGTCGCAGCAGATGGCCGCCCCTCCCTGAGCCTGGTTCTGCTGGAGGTTTCTTCCTGTTAAAAGGGAGTTTTTGCTTCCCACTGTCGCCAAAGTGCTTGCTCATAGGGGGTCATGTGATTGTTGGGTTTTTCTCTGTATGTATTATTGTAGGGTCTACCTTACAATAGAAAGCGCCTTGAGGTGACTGTTGTTAGGATTTGGCACTGTATAAATAAAACTGAATTGAACTGAATTGACAGAATGTATGTCACACATACCTAAGACCATTGCTCCTTTTGAGAGCAATCATGTCAGCTACTGTGGGTTGGAGAGTTTTGAAAAACAGCCAATTTAACAGAGCTTGTTTTATCATGAAGATATGTTTTTGTTTGTTTGTTCACATACATACACTGTTGCATTAACATGTTGGTTGTGCCTCAGAAATTATTGAACATGAACATGTTTTGTTTTTGTTTTTTTTAAATAATTGGTGCTATAAATACCTTCAACCCTGCAGAATGGTTGACTGCAATCACGACCTCTCAGTTGTGGACCAACCCTTTTTTTTTTTTTACCTCCTTTTACTCTGTCATTTGCTCTAACCAGAGCTCCAGTTCCTTTTTCCATCCAACAGTTTTTGTTCCATTTGTGTTTCTAAAATTTAACCAAGTGTCTGGATTTCACATTTGTGATAATGCTGGTCCCTATTGCCTTACAACACGTTCTCATCCCAAAACGTAACATACCGACACTTTTGACAAATCGTCAGTATGTTACGCTTTCGGCCACCCAACACGTCTCTATGTAACGCGTTCGAAAACATGAGAACCGTTTGGAATCAATCTACATATGTACTTCTTTTTTTTTTACTTTCTCATCATGAATCGCTTTGGAAACCACTATCTGACACGATACACAGCTGGATCATGTGGTACCGCCGGGAGCGTCATTCTGATGGATTCCATCCACAATCCAGAGCAGATCGTAGGGACGCGGACGGTTACCTTTCGCGTAATATGTGACGCCTCGGGACGTGACAAAACGTCGCTATGTTACGCCTCGGCAGTGACAGCGGTCTCTGCCTTTAAAACCTTGCACAAGCACATTTCTGCCACATTCGTACATGTAGGCACACTTTTAGCCATGCCGCTGCACACAATTTTAGACCTCTGCCCATGGGCTCAAATCATCTCAGACAATCTGAGTAGATTTTTAAAGCAAGTTAATATACAATCCAAATACAACAAATGCACCTATGTGAGAATGAGCTAACATTAAACTAATCCTCTAGTTTTCCACTCCAGCCTCCAAGAATTTTAGTCTGAAGTGACTTATTTATTTTAGCTTAAGTGGGCACCTCACAAAACATGTTTGTTTGGACCGGCTGTTTAAAAAAAAAGCCGTACAAGATTTTCTTTGAAATGCCACCAAACCGCTCATATAGTGACACTAATGGATTTCTAAAAGGTTTTTGTCGTTGTGATTCCAGCTACAGGGTTACATCTGGTGAGTCCACAAGTCAAATCGTTGGAACTAACTACAATCTTTCAGCCTGTCCATCCTCATAATGCTGATATCTTCTCAGAAAAATTAACTGCACAGTCGCAGTTACTCTTCCTGTTTGCTGATTCATAGCCCAATTTGCTCACTCATCAGTAACCTAATGTTTTTGTTCGATAATGCAGGAAGGTATAGTCGCTGCTGGTCAAACATTTAATGAAATGTTCATTAACTTACAGAGCCTAGCAGCTGAATTGATAGCATGGTATAATAAAGTAGAAATACATTTAAATTTAGATTTGGGTCATGTTCTGATTGAGATCAGTCACATAAAACAGCCTTTGTAACATCCTAACAGCTCATTCATCTATCATGCTGGCCATCAACAGTGCCTGAGCGTGACAGCCTAAACTGAGCTTGACGCCTGTTGAATGAGTACAGTGGAGCAATTTTTCCTGATAATCGGCCCACTATAAAGCAATGGTTTGGAAAATTCGCTGACCCTTGAGCTTCCAGCCTCTGGCAATAGTGCCCAGGAGCCAGACATCCTCAGTGTTCAGGCTTTAACAAAGAGCTGGGATGACGGCTGGAACTGGAGCATGGTAAAGAACAATGCACGGGACCTGACCTCCCAGACCTTTCCATCTCTTCCCACTTCTTTGCCCTCCCTGCCCCCCCATGTGTTCATCTTGCCTTGTTTTTTCCCTCCTACGAGCTGTGATTCATTCGATAGTATGAATGACTTGCATTACTCCCATTTAGTTCATGCAACATACGGCCTTGAGTTGTCTTGTCACTAGTGTTCCTCAAACTCAGCGTTCTTGTCTACATTCACAGCGACAGCATATATTCTAATCTCCTCTATGTAACTCCCTTATGCAGTCCTCTGGCTGGCTGCTTGCTCCAGTGGAATATATTTCTGCTCTGCAGCTGCTTGGCTAGCTGACATGCCGAGTGTTTGCTTCTTAATTCTCAGTGCTCTTCTTTTCTCTCTTTGCTCACCCTAACTGGTATGGGCAGATGGCCTATAAAAAAGGGGAGGTTTTCTTCCCCACTGTTACCAAATGGCCAAAAGGACTTGTTTTATTTATGTATTTTTTTATATTTTAACTTTTTGACCTTACCGTGTAAAGTGGTAGGTGATTTACTATATGATGTGATTTGAGGATCTATGAATAAAATGTAATTAAATGAAACTGAATTTATCGAGCTGTAGCTGAACTGCAAATGAATTCATGCTCTGGCTGGCATAGCATTTATGCAGTGAGTTGCCACTGACTGACCTCCATTACTTTTTACTAACATTAGCCAAATATTTCTAGCAGTATGTTTTCAAGTTGTGATGAGAATATATGCGTCTCGACACCAAATGTCTGCCATCTACAATCCAGTTTTGAGATCCCTTCCCAGGCGCCTTAACACCCACTCACATCTTGAGTCAACTGATCTCAATAGGTCACATGATAGGGTGAAGCAAGGTCTCACAAAGGTGACAAGTAAAGGGAAAACTCCCTCTAGGGCTTAAATAGCTGGGACTCTGCACCATTTGGTCTCAGAACTGAAGAAGGTTCTTGGATGAGCGGTGAAACGTCTGAAAAGTCCGGTCGCTTTTCCTTCCAAGCTCCTTAGATTACCATGGCCTGGATGACTGAGAACCTACACAGACATCATGCTAGACAGTATAATGAGTGTCCTTCATCATAAAGTACAGCAAAGAATATTTTATTGTATGGGCTGAAGCGTCAATCCTTCTCAGTCCCAGTTTTCTGCTCAAACTTAATTTCTAAAAGTGCATCTCTGGCAGAAATCTTGCTATTCGTTGCTCTGTGACAGTATGCTAATGCCTTATGACATTCTCCTAATTATAGTTTATTGTTTCTAAATCATACTCTCAAATTGTAATTTGCTTCTGCAATTCTGGCTGCATAAAACTGGTCCAAAAATAAATAAATAAATACCTGATTAAATATGGTTTACTTGACTTTATGTTGACAGGGATATTACGACGTGATTTATGACTTTCAATCACACAAATGCATAATCCAGTTTCCTGCAAAAATATCTTAATTGTGTTCACAGGTTCAATAAACCTTTGCAAAGATTGTGAGATTACACAGTTACACATGATGGGATTACAAAAAGAAAATTATCATAGTTTAGACATAATAGCAAAGTCACTGGAGGGTTTACTTCAAAAGCTGCCATGAGCCCTCGTCTCTGACTTAATTGATTTCAGTAATGCTTCATAATGAATGTACATCAAGGGTTCTGATTTACCTCCTGTAAAGCATTGGTGAACCTGATCCACACTGTTGAAAATACAATTAGTCTTGTCAGTCTATTTAATTCCGTCGTTCAAAAATAATACCTGTGGTGCTGCATTGTTCAGATCATTAACATAAATGTACAGTAGGGCTTCACTTGAATTTTAATCTCAATCATAATTTTGGCTTCCGACAATTAAATAAGCAACATAAAGTGATATTTAAATGCAAGGGAAAAGCAAATCGAGCAATCCCTAAATCAGCACCTGATCACATGTCTGCATGAGCCAATCACAGCGGTTCCCTGCACCACAGAACTTGAGCTTTTCTGGATTAGTCTGGAGAACTAATACTACGTTAAGGACAGATACACAACAAAATTCAAATGTCTGGCAAAGCAGATGAAGAGCTTGTCCCTCTATTCTTTGCAAATAGTTTGGATTTAGTGCAAGTGATGTTAACCAAGAAAAAAAAAATCATATGCAAAGACTGCTGTAATGCAGCTAACTTATTCAAAAGCCTGAAAAGACACTACAAACTGCAGTATAATTAATGCATGAATGACAAGAAAAACAGTCCAGTGGTTGCTAACGTACAGCATCCAACATCAGTCCATAAAAACGAGCTTGCAGAACACATCAGGGTATCCATTCGGCTCACAAAGATGCGCTAAAATCACCACTGCAATCACATTCAATTTGGCCGAAGGCATGTCCATTAAACACGGTGAGCAACAAATGTTTCAGAAAAATGGCCACAGTAAAAGTGAAGGCTGTGCCCCGTTTTTAGCTTTAGGTGAAAAAGGTGGACCAGTTTTATTTTGAGGCTAAAATGTGAAGATGTGAAAGCATTTATCATGAAAATCATTAAAGTCGAAATTCAAAATTCCCACTACTGAATAAAGTAATTGTGATTATCATTTTGGCCATAATCGCAGAACCCCAATATGCAGTGCGTATTACTGAGGAACACTGTGGGATAGCTGAGTGGATGGGCAGTATTTTAAAAAAAAAAGTATTTCCAAAAATATATTCGCAAGCTCCTTGAACACTACTTGAGTTAAACACACTTCTCAAAAATATTCACACTTGATCAACACACTGTAACACAAAGTTAGACGTCTGGGATAACAATCTGTCCAGTTTGGAAACAAACAAAAAAACCCCACACATCATCTATTTTGGTGAAAATCAAAGTGACAGCAGGTGTACCGGAGAGCCAGCAACAAGACAACCCCCAGAAAGGGAACGGTTTTGCAGATGGTGGCCACAGACCATTGCTCTCTCCTTTTCCCTCCTGAATGATGTTTTATATAGTTTTGCTTTTTGCTGGTGAGTTTTTCACTGCTGGTACCATGGGATGACAGTACCTGCAGTTCATTCGGGCTGCACAGGTAGTCCAGCTCCTCCAGCATGGCACATCCATCCAGCTGGTCACAAAATGGTTTGCTGTTGCCCACCATAGTCTCAAGAGTGTAGAGGCGATACCAGGATGTGGGCCATAAAACAAGGAGAGGAGTCAAGAAGCAGGACCAGCATGTGCTCCTCTGATGAGAGCAGATTCACACTGAGCACATGTGACGGATTGAAAGAGTCTTGAGATGACACTGCACACGTTACGATGCCTGCACAATCATCTGCGAAGACAATGGGGTACCAGTTGTGGACTTGCCAGTTCTAGTGTTCTCTGCCGATGCCAATCAAGCTACATGTTGCTCAGCTGTGACCACAGACCCCATTAAAGGTGCTGCACTCATGGAATCTGCGTCTGAGAGTTTGGTCAGAAACATGCACAAGAACAGCTCACTGGAGGGATTTTGTAGGGCTCAGACAATGCTCCTCTTCACATAAACAAAGAGGTACCAGTCCTGCTGCTGGGCTGAAGCGCCTCTGCGGTCCTGTAACTCCCCACTTTCGGCTATCTCCTCCACACTCTTGAGACTGTGCTGAGAGACACAGCAAACCTTTTTGCAACAGAGTGTATAAATGTGCCATCATGGAGGAGCCTGGGAAAACCTGTACAACCTGAATGAAATGCAGGTACGGTCTTATGCTACTTGTAATAACAAGAATAGAGAAAAATCATTAAGGAGAAATAAGGAGGGAGCAATGCTCTGTGGCCACCACCTGCAAAACCATTTCCTTTTTTGGGGTTGTCTTCTTGTCGCCTCTCCAGTGCACCTGTTGTCACTTTGATTTTCACCACAGCAGGTGAAATGGATTCAGTCATTTATGCTTCCTACTTGGACAGATTTATATCCCTGAAGTTTAACTGACTTTGAGTTATACTGAGATAACCGAATGTCGCCCTATTTTATTTGTGCAGCGTAATAGATAAAGCTATTTTTTTTCCTTGTTTGTTTTTCTGTGCAACATCAAATAGGTTTAGGCTGACTATTACAAAGCGCTCCTTTAATATTTTTGTTCCACTTCTCTCGCCAAGGGCTAAGGCAAGGACACAGTAACAGGAATTCCAAGTGAAGAGAGAAAGGACACAAAGTTAAGTGTGCGTGTCCACAGTTTTTTAGGTGATAACAATTTTATCCAATGGGTCGCCCTTGTAGTGCTGCACTGAAGGGCTAGTGCTTAAACATTTCAGCTTCATTCTGGGCCTTTCCACTGAGTAAAGGCTTGAAGCTGATCTCAGAGTGTGAGGCCTGGCTTACTCATAGTTAGGTGATGTGTGTGGAAACATTTATGTATTCTTTAACAGCATTTACTGTTATAATGACTCCATGATGTTCAAAGCCACTCAAGTGATCACTTACCCCATAATGCCTTGAAATATTGTATTAGAGGTCATAATAAAGTTACATTATCTCGCCAACTCCACACCAAGCCAACAGATCATTATCCCATTAGAGTATCAACTGTGGTTTGCCTCAGTTTATTTGCCCACTGGTTTAGGATTGGTACATAACTGCACAACACCCTAATTTCCTGAAACTTACTGGAAACAATAGCTATTATGAAGGAAATCAATGGGAAAGTAGTCTACTGCAATGTCAGCTGTAGACATTTTGACTCTTGTTTGATCCTTTAAAACATCAGAAAATTCAAAATACCGCCAGCTTACTGCCCGAGCATGGTTCAGAAAAGCCGCTTTAACTCCAAAGATGCTGCCTGGAAGAGGGCCCAGCTCTCAAAACCCACAGATTGGTTTATCACTGACACAACTCAGCAGCGACTGAAATCAGGCTGAACCAAAAGTAGCAGCTGGATAATTTAAGGAACAGCTTTTCTCAAGTGATGTGACCCCTAAAAAGTCTGGGCAGACTGAAAGAGAAGTAGAAGGAACTCGTTCCAGTGAATCACTAAAAGTGGGCATGTCACAATGAAGTGTTCAAAGGAAGTATGAATAGAAGGGATATTAATCTAGTTATTTTATGGAAATTTTGGGCAAATGGTAAGTAGTAAAATGACAAGTAAATGACATCTTGAAATTTCATTAGATAAGTGATTTTTTTTTGGGGGGGGGGGGGGTTGTTAGAGCTTTTAGAAAGATTTAAAATATCTGCCTATGGAAAGCTAATAGTTGACCTGTCAAACGCTAACATGCAACTGTACTATTTTAAAGGGGACATGAAACGCTACACGTATAAAGGCTAATATACAGCACTAGCCCTGCTCTCAAAAACTGACATAAATGTAGCACTGTCTGTGCAGCTGGATTTAAGAAATAAGCCTACAGGCTCTCTTCCACACTGTTCTTGTTTATAAAGTGCTTTACAAACCCGAACATTACGGCTAACAGCTGGATTTTCCCGTTTGAGTGCAGCTAGCCAAACAGCGAACAGCCACTTACTGCTAAAGGGACAGACAGTGAAAGTGAACCGTATATCCTCAGTTTCAACATAAAACTCATTGTTACAGCCATGGGCAGAACAAAAGTGATCCCCTTGAATTGATTCTTAGTTATAGTGTCCTTATTTTCCTCTGACTTATCGATTTTGTCACTCGTTAGCTCACATAAACTAATGTAAGTCTATTAGCACAACCGACCAACCACATGATGTCACTGACAGAAGATGGTGCTAAACATGTTTTTAAAACGTTAAGCTCTTATTTCTTAAATCCAGCTTCACAGACAGACTTATATCTGTGTCAGTAAGCAGCCCTACTATTTGCAGAAAAGCATCATCTAACAGTATCTTCAAATACCACAGAATGAGTGGAAAGAAATATATATATATATATATATATACATATATATATATGTGTATCTATATATATATATATATATATATATATATATATATAGGTTTATTTTATTTTATTTTATTTTTTTAGACATAAAAACTAAATTTTACAGGGAAAGATCTGGGTGGCTCAGAGTAAATTATTCCATCCACCCATCTGTTCATTTTCTTCCACTTATCCAAATCAGGGTCACAGGGAATCTGGTGCTTATCCCAGCTACTATAGGGTGAAAGGCAGGGAATATTAAATTACTAATTATATTGAATTTATATAAAACCCCTTTTCCTTAAGTACAGCCATGAGAAGTTACAACAGTGTTAAAAAAAAATTCTACAAACAAAATTAAAATGCAGGGGGTTTTTTTTTTTTTTTTTCATTAGCTTGACAGTCATTCAGAGAAGTCACAACCCTCTTATTCCTTTCCTTTTAAGCTAATGTCATTTACAGCTTGCAGTCTATTCAGCAGCTTTCCCATACCATGCACAAGAGGAGTAAAAATCCATTAGTAGGTCAACAGTTACAGATTTAAAAAAGTAGATGTTCTTTCATTGGAGTTAATAACATGGTATTTCACAGAAACCTTATTTTAAGGCACTTTGTTTGCCGCTTCCAAGTGATCTGCTGACGAAACAGAGAAAAGAGAGTTTTAAAGGCTCTCAGAGAACCAGTGCTCCATTTACAACCAATGTCATATGAACTTGGCCAATATTTTACTCTTGATGGGGGCACAAACCTCCATTTAAGGTCTGAAGAAATCAGCTTCCCATAATGCCTCCCTGGAGCTATGCTGTTAACCCCAATCAGTCTGACCATTTCTAACCAGGCTGTAATTGTCTGTAGACATGCAAACAAGCTGAATCTTGCTCTCCATAAAAACACTTTGTGGAACACCAAATTACATCCCAAAAAGCTACCTTTTCATGTTGCCTAATTTATAGGCGGTGCTTTCAGAACTGAAGTGTTTTTGGAATTGTGTTCCTCAGGGAGGCAGCAAAAAAATGATAATTTTTTCCACACTGATGTATCAGCTTAAGAGCTTTTTCACATGGCGCACTCATTTTTCATGATTGGAGACTATTGGATATTATTAACAAAAAAACAAAAACATGGATACAGCATATTTTCCACATTGTTTGTAGCCCACTGGGAAAAGGCTACTTAATTACATAGAACATGACACTTCCAAGTTTCTTTTTTCTTTGTAGTATTGCATATACACACTGCTGTGTAATATACACAGTATTTATTTGTCAACCAAAGGCATTTGCATTAAATTATGGCTCTTATAGATGCAAAAGAACCATGTATTTCATGCACAAGCACACAGAGGACTACTGGAGTTCCATGTTCTTGCCTTGTTGTCAGAGTAAGAACTATTTTCTTTATTTTTTCTCCATTTAATGTGGGGTTTGTTTGTTTTTTTTGTCATTATGATGCCAGCAATAATAATCTCTCTACTGCATTCCACCTTGTTGCCTGCTTTCTTAACACAACACAAACTACTTCATAAAATGACCACTATGCAAGAGCTAGCTGATATCCTAAAGCGACAACATATAAATTTGGTAAATCTGGGTATAAGGTTTCATCACCATTGATGCTTTACCATGATAAAGTTTATCAGGTAATAAAGATACAAAACCAAATAAATACTACACTATAAATAATATTTATTTACTAAAGCTTTCAGCTACATACATACATACAACATCTGGTCTGCCTGCTAACATATGAAGTCCTCAAAAGCCAATACTCCCTTGGGCTTTTCTTTCCCTCATTCCACTTCACTGGGCCGAGACTGGAATGAGTTGCATAAGATTCCAACTGGACAAATTAATCTGTTCCTGTTTTTTGAGGCCGCCATCAGAGACATTAATCCAGATGCATGCTGTTCCTCTCCAGTTTAATAACTACCCTGACAGTCAAAGTGCTGGTGCACTGCTTGTTTTATTTCTTTTAAACTAGGTTTCGCCTGTGTTTGCTCATGCTGTTTGTCAGTCATCCACATGCTTCCTGTTCGCCAACTGTAACCTGCCTTGTCATCTGCTTTAGTCCTTCACACTTCTCCCCCGCTGCTTGTTTTTGCTCTTTTTTGTTTTTTCCTGGTTTTCAAATATGATTTTTTTTCCCTTCAATATGACTACTAATTGCTATAAAAATGCATTTACCTTGATTACCTTCACATCTGAACAAATACAATTTATGTGTTTGCCTGACTTCACAGATTACAGATCTGTGGAACAAACTGATAACGGAAAAAAAACCCAAATATGTTAAAGTGGTGGGTGTTCCTGTACTTGAACAGATGATAGTCCAAGGTTCTCCTTCTCCAGGCTACTGAAAAGTCCAACACGTGTCTTCAGCAGGATAGCACACAATTCTAGCTCCCTTTCAACGACCAAGGCCAAAAGCAAACCTTCTTCTCTGACCCTTTGTACAAGACTGCTTTTCAAAGTAAGGCCTGTGGGATGTTGATTCATCTCAGCAAACAAAGCTGATGGACAGTAGCAATGAAATACTTATTTTAAGGTTGAAATATCTCACTGTCAGGCGAGTCACTGAAGACCAACACACATGCAATGCACATACACTGAAGAATCATTCTAGAAAATTAAACAGTGGATTGTGGTTCCACTTCACTTTATATCTGATCATGACGTGGTTGCTAGCCTCAAATCCAACAGGGAGCCTTTTTGACAAGTAAACTAAAGCTGACTGCATCTCGGAAGGTGTTCATGTGGGTGCTTCCAAAGCCTTCTTGTTTGTTTATGTTGATTTAACTCATTTTTGAAGCATCTCTGTCTTCTGATGGTTCATTACCCTTAGCATCTGTTGCTGTCTTTGACCTTCAGAAAAATAAAAGCAAGGGAGAGCAAATTTTTTTAAAAAAATCATTACTTTTGAAGGCACACTTTACCTGTGGTTATGATTTTTTTTTTCATATAAAAAGGAACAGTACAAATCTCATCATTATTGTGAAATAAATATTTTTTAAAAACCCACTTCAATTAAACATCTAATTTCTCGCCACAAAAAAATAATTCAGGAAGAAAAAAAACATGAAATTTTAGACAAATTAAAATAAAGATACAACCTTTAATTGTGAAAAAAATAAAATGAAATAAATAATGAAATAAAATAAGATATAGTATGAGGAGGAGTCTGGAACTTGAATATTTTTGCTATTACATTTTTTTGTAAATGAACAGCGAATGGTGAAAAATTAACCTCCATTATTATAAATCAGTCGATTATCTGAATCAGCAGAGTACAGTGTGCTAAACCTAGCCTGCGTCACAGCTTACAGTTCTCGCAGTGTAAGAAGAGGATGCAAACTGGGGATGAAGGTGTGGGGGTGGCTGCTCAGAGAGGTTGCATGTTTGATTTAGTGCAGGCTCCCATCAGCCCCTAAGAGTGCTGGATCAAGCTACCACACATTTACAGTCACAGAGTGAACACTACACTACACACACGAGCCAGCTGATACACACAAACTGGCACCACATCACAACATCTCCAAGCAGTATGCTGTTTTTTTGTTGTTGTTGTTTTTAATGGACATATTTAGACATATAGCATGCACACAGATGCACAAAACTAAAAGATACCATCCCTGCATACACTCTCACCCACAGCTTCTCTCACTCTGAGCAGACTAAATGCAGAGGAACTGTTATGCAACTCCAGCTGTTTCCACCACTCAGTTAATACTCTCTCAGAGGAAGTCTGCACAGCGTTCAGCTCAACGCCTTCTACCCTGGCAGGGAGCGACAGTTCTGGGCCTGCAGCTACTGTCACCACATTTTACAAATGCCTTCGTTCAATTTACTGCCATGTCGACTTCATGAATATTCCTGTGGTGGTGGAAAGGCATTGCCCCATTTATGACATGGCCTTTTTGGGTTAATGTCATATTCGTGGAACAAATCCCTCAACAGAGTTGAGTTGTAGGAAAGAAGGATTGACAACTGAATATATGTTGCAGCACAATGTTAGTTTTATGCGTAGTTGACCACTTAGCATGCGTATAATAGATGCAAGTTTGTACTTCATAAACACACAAACTTCAACTGATTTTTCTACTCCTCCTTTTGTTTTGTTTTTTCTGCTTTATATTAGGGCTTGTGCCTTTTATTTTTCAGTGTCAACTGCAATATATACTGCATGTGTATGCTTGTGGTTTAGGTACATGACCACATGTTATATGCAAACATATAGAGATACACTATAGAGTCACCTTTTACAAAGATAAAACAACTTAGTTAGCCAGCTAACTATTTAGTGTGAAAAATACAGGGGCAAGGACCCAAACACAGGACACAGAAGCAAACTTAAAGTAAAAAGCAAGCTGTTTTATTCAATGTGATGCAGAGTCCAAAATCAGACCAGTCATCCAAAAACAACAAGCATGCACAGGGGGAAATGTGCAGCCCATCTGAACAGACAGTGTGACAAAGGCTGAGGGGAAGACAGGACTATTTATACACAAAGGGTAATCAGGGAAGTGCAAACAGCTGGGGGAATGAGAAACAGGTGTTGACAATTAATGCAACCACAGGGGAAGTAAAAACAACTAACTATCAAAGTAAAACAGGAAATAACCCAAAAGATAACTACCAAACACAGAGATATAAAGGTCCAGAGGGGAGGCCATAATAACAAAGTCAAGACAGAAACCTAAGAACAATAATATTACAAAACTGAAAACTTATCATTGGAGTAAACATGACTTAGAACTCAATACTAGAATAATATAACAAATAAGAACAAATAAGAGAACAAAGAGGACTTTGAGGATACAATAAATATAAACATCACAATGCTCAAAACTGACTGGCAGCCGTGATTGTGTATGCATACTGCAAGGATGTAGACTTCAAATCAAAAGCCTATAAAATTCAGATTAGACCGGATATATTCTACGAGATTTTGAAGCATTCTAAACACCAAACAATAATTTGTAAAATGAAAAACAATCCCATTTGGACTACAGTGATGTTACACTGCTGTTTTTTGTTTTTAAATGGCATTATCCCAGGGAATTGGGAATTGCCTGTCTTGTTGTGGGAGTTGAATATATACTCTTGAGACTTTTTGTTTCTGGTTTGCAAAGCAACAGCTTGAGAGCACCTCTGCTACTCATACAACTTGATCTAATGAGGACACAGCCACATCATGATTGTAAATGTGTATGAGCAAAGAGCATTGGTCAGATGTCTTGACATTTTACCAATAATCTTGAGAGAGTAAAGCAATGATGTGTATGTGTTCAACCCACATTACACTTAGGGTGACATTATGTGATGCCATAATAAATATCAACAGACATAAGTTTAACTACATGAATAAAGTTTTTTTTATGATATTTATTTATATTACCACCCGCTGGAATTTTAATTCGTAGCTGTGCTCATACCACAAGCAGAAGTTAAATTACTGCACAGAACTGATTTTGATATTAGAACTAGCTCTTGAGCTTTATCCTGCGTGCACAAGACCTAGAATGCTGTGGCCCAGCACCCGGCACCACATTTCACACAGTGATTGGACGCTTATAATTGCCCTTATATAACAAAATAAAGTGGATGATTAGCTGGCATGGATTTCAGTCCTCTCATGGCACCCAGTGACATTTCCTTCCTCCTTTTATTTTATGTTCTGCATTACCTTCTTTTATTATTTTATTCCTGTCAAAGCCCAGACGCTTAGAGAGCAAACAGCACCACACTAATACCACCCTTCATGTTTTTTTTTTCTTTTTGTTGTGGTGTTTTCTTTCTCTTTTTTTGCGTGTTGCAGTAGCATTAAGGTGCTCACTGCAAAAAGTATGGATTTCCTTGCAAATGGAAATGAGAAAAATATGCTTGGGAGCAAAGACAAGGAAAAAGGGGCAGTAGTTGACTTGAGAGAGAGACTGAGGCCCCTGAAAACTGAGGTCTTGGTTTTTTACAGATTAGAAGATCAGTACAACCAGCACTTCCCCTCAGGGCCCAGCAAAAGGAGAACTGTGGAGGAAAAGCTTTTATTCTGACGCAGCTCTGCCAGCATTTCCATCCCAGAGCTACGGATGCTCAATCTCCTCTCTGAACCAGCTCCCAGATATCAGGCTTTTCTGCTGTAATGCAAACTAAATCTCTAATTACAATTTTTGGGCTTGAGTAGCAGAAGTCATAATTATGGTACCTCTTATTATGCAAATTAATTGACTGATTCCAAAGAATTAATTACCGCTTGTCCCAAGTTTGATTAGCAAATGAGAGTTTTCAGCTTCTATTTTGATTTGGTGTTTGGATTTCTTTTTTTCTGTTTGAAAGAATGGGATAATAAGGAAACAAAAGGTGATGCAGATGCAACATACTGGGTAAATGGGAAATTGAATAGAATATTTACTGAGAAACAGCAGATGAGCACATGGCAAGCCAGTGGGAAAAAGTAGCCAGCTATTAGATTTCTAACCTCCTACCAACACAACCAACAACAACAACCTCCCATTTTGGCTATAAAAGCTCTAATTTGGCGGCCTCTATTCTAATACCTTCCATCATATGTCACTGATCTTAACTACTGAAAATTTCACTGAGTTTGCCCACTTAACTGTTAACATATAATGAACTATTGTGAAGGAAAATTGCCCATGTTAGCCTACAAAGTCTGTAAATAGCTATTTTTATTTTAAACCACTCCTATTCCTGATTTATTAATTAAATTTATTGATATATTTTAAAGTTTAACAGTTCATGCCATAATAATGGTATATAGTATATAATTATATAGTATATAATTTAATAAAAACATCAATGCACTCTTATTTTACAAGGATAAATGAGGGGGGGTTTTTAAGAGGAGGAATCATTATAATTCAGGAAAACTGAATTTATGGCAGTATAATAAAAATCTATACCATGGCTTAAATGTATAATGTGAAAAAACAAAAATATTTGACTGTTGTGCATGAGTCAACTTTGACTTGATTGATATAGATAGATGTCTTATATTAGAGTCTTATAAATGCCCCTTTTAGATGGGTATATTTTTAAAAAATGTTATAACATAAGCTCTAACTTTATTGGAACCTGACAAATACGTGACTAATACTGATACCGATAATTGGTGATTTCAAAATCTGATCTTCTGATGTATCAGACAATTTTTTTTTTCTTTCAGACATGGAACATAAAACAGATTTCCCAGCATTTGTTAGATATGATATTTATTTATTCATATTACACAGACTGTACAATAAAGTCATATAAAGTTCAGGCCTTTTATTCGAATAACGACTGAACAGGCTCAGGCTGAAGCTAACTAGGCTAACTTATTTTGTGTAATTCGGCATGGATCAGCTGGTTATTGTGTTTGTGGGGTTTCAAAAATGTGTGTCTCTTATTTACTCTTTTCATTTTTATTAATTACAAATGCTGGCTAATATTGGCCAATAATATCAGCCCACTGATAAACTGGTGGAGCTCCAAACCTTATTGTAAGCACTTTATTCAGAGATTGTTTTACTTAGACATGTACTATTCTAATTTATGCCATTAACCTGTGTAATAAATAGGAATTTACAATAATGTGTTTATTATATAAGTGTTTATTTCAATCTCATTGTATCCTAAATGCAATGTCAATAGGCCTTTTGTCATATTCATTAAACGTCAGACATATCCAAGTTGATGTGTTATACCCTGGACACATCACTACATGCAGGGCATGGTTTAAAAAAAAAAAAGGAATTTACTTTAGGTCTTTATATAATCAAATTCAATTCAATATTAATAAAGTATTTAAGATTAAACTTTTGACAATAATACAGAAATATAGTCTTCCCCGTTTACAGATGAAAGAGAACAGAGCATTGACCTCAGCCCCACTGGGATGAACTTGAATAGGAACTGCAAGCCAGGCTTCACTGCACAACATGAGAGGCAGACCTCACTAAAGCTCTTGTGAGCCAATCTCAAGAGTCAAAATCTCAGAGTAAAGGTGGTTATAGTTGCAGATTAATGTCTGGAGTCTTGGTATTGAGCTATTGAACAATTAGCTATGGCTATAATTGTTCAAGCTGCCTAATTTATGACCAAGTGGAGCATACTGCAGTCTTTTTAGAGCTGCAGGCACTCTTGAGCATGCATTTAGTCAATGACATACAGTACCTATTAACCATAGTATACTTATCTGACTTCTGCTCCAGCTCTGTATCACTGCTATGATGGGTCAACAGTCTATATTCAAATGGAGCAGTATCACCTCACCCCGCCTGACATTTTTAAAGGTAGCCCACCTCCAAGAAAGCGTGAAAAAAGTGGTCCTAATCCCTGCCTTAGCTCCGACTCAGTGCCTTCAGTTCATCTCCAGCAGGATTCAAAACAAAGGACTAGCAAATGAAATGCATGAGCAGAGCAGCAGCGCACAATGTGGTTCACCTGAATAGACTGAAATGAGCTAGTCTTGACAAAGCCAAGAGGATGAGAAAGGGTCCGGTCAAAGCTCTGAGGTCTGATTTGCCTTGTTGAATGAGAAACCCCTCAAAGCTGGACCCCTGACTCGTACTCTTGATTCACGTAAAAAAAAAATTAGACACATGCTTTCTATTCTTCTCCAGTCATTATCGGTAGATAACAACTGCAGTGAGAATTAACAGTTTAATTGGTTCTGTTAAACAGACAGAGACAGGCAATATAAGAACTATTGAGCTGAATTCAATGAACTGCCGTCTTCAGTGTTTGAACCAGTGAGCAAGGTCAATGTTCCAAGTCTCACCAATAATGCAGGTTGCAAAGAGAATAGACAAGTGTCAGACTAAAACAATCCAATCCACATCACACTTCAGCCTTTGGGTTTGTTTTGCAATACGTTTGCAGTTGTCATCGGCAGTGCTAATTACGAGGGTAGCAGCTATCCTACAGGATAAATTTCCACATAACAGCACCCTAATTTTGTCTGTCGGGCATTTAAATTCTTCCTTCCTATGGAAGATAACAGGAGCATACGAATAGCAATTAAATGCTGCTCAACCTTGGTGAGATTACACTCCTGAGAAAGACAGCCAATAAGAGCAGGTTTATTGCCTCTGAGAAGGGAGAGGAGAGACAGAAAACAAGAACTATTGCACAGTTTGTTTAGCTTTTTGTTTTTGTTTTATTTTTAACATTTTAACAAAATTGACATCACTTTTGGATTGCTTCCAGAAGATGTGAAGTAGTATACATTATAGTACAGGGTGGCCAGATAAGCCCAAAGATCAAATTTGAAAACTTGCAAATCTCTTAGTCAAGTGGCTACAAGCAAAAAGAGTTACAAGCAGAAGAAGTTTTACACTGGCAAAAGTGGTTTAAAGATTGTTTATAATATAATCATGATTGTGACTCTGTTAAAAGGATTTGATCCTATTTTTCCTTATCCAGCTCCCCTAAAAGAGGAGAATTCGTTACACCCCGAAACACTGTGCACAATGCTGGAATTTCAGACAACAAATCAAGTAGTTATGGACGAAAACCACCTGAGCATCATGAAATTACTTGTTGTTATTCTATTATCAGCTTGTGGATGCACTGCATATGCAGAATAGTAACAACAACACCAAACAAAACTGAAATACTGAACTAAGACACCTAAAGTTTGACCATCACAGTCACAGTGAGAGTATGAAAAGAAGAAACTACTGCAACTGCAAATAACAAAAGCACACAGCAGTCTAAAGAGAGTAATTCACTGTTATTTTGTCTTTTTGCAAAATTTACGAAAGCAGTGTTTAAATCAAGCCTAATGTTATCTTTTATATAAAGGCACGAATCGACTGTTATCAGATCAGTACTCTCTATCAGCAGATATCGAAAGCTAAGCTATAGTAATGGAACTGGAAAAAGCTGGATCTGCAATCAGCCTACCACGTATGTGATTCTGGAAGTAAACACCCACACAGAATATGCAAACGCCACAGAGAACAGGCCCAGCTGAACAAAACGTTCAAACGCAGAAGAAACAAATGCTCGGAACAGAAATCTTCTTTAAAATGATTGTGACCTTACGATAAAGCAAAGTGACTATATATTGTATTATAAAATTACATTATGATATACAAAAAAATCACCTGCTCGTCGCATCTGAGCATTTAATCATGCTTTCAATGAGTGAAACTCCCCTTTGTGTTACTGTAAAGACATTTAATTACACATTAATCCCTAAAATATCTTAATGTAATATAAAGAAGTGCAATTTCAACAGCTCATCTGGGTCTTTCTACATAATGAATGTGTAAAATTACAGAAAAAGTTCTGGCAGCTCACTTCCCAGACTCACCCATATTTAAAAAACATAAAGTTTTAGTTAGTTGATGACATTTTTTTTTTTCTTTTATGTAACTGAAATTTCTATAGTAGACAGTGAAAACGGGAACTTTTCTGTCATATAATTGTTACTTAACTACTTTGGTGCGTTTTAGATGCCCGTGTGGAGCACTTTATCAGCAGGAAAAACTTTAAAAGTTTAAAACTTGTTGTTTTGAAAAGAAATTTAAATGAAGAAAAATGTATTCACTCCTTAACGTTTTCCAAACCCATCCCATGGGCCGGACTGGAATCTATGCCGGGCCGAGTCTGTCCCCCAGGCCTTATGTTTGACACCCCTGATCTTAGCATTATTGGTTTTTGTTTCCTCTAGGTGCTCCTCATTTCACACACTTCATTTCCTGCAGAGATAAATAGTTTTGCTCCTGAAAAAAGCAAACCTACACAAATACAGTATTTGAGTATTTAAAAAAAATGCTGCTTGACATTTGCTTTCAGGGTATTGTTTTCCTTTACAGTAGTGAGGAGATAATGAAAATGATGGAATTTAATCAGAGCACAGCAAAAATGGCAATGCCATTGTGTAACTTTGAATGTGTTGAATGAGTTATGATTGAATTAGAGTTTGAACTTTCAAGATGTTTCAACAAAAAAAAGGTTGAAATGAAGAATGTGCTGCGTTCTTCTTCCATTTTCTGAATTGAAAAAATGCGTTAACAGTCCATAAGCAATGTCAGTAAATAGGATTCAGCAATAGTCACACAACAAAAACAAAATGATCTGATTAAACTGATTAAACTGAACAAAAAACTTCTACAAAAGAGAAATTATTTTAATTGTGTAGAATTAAATATTATTACAGAAGATTATGCAATTAAACAAGAAAAGAAGTCCAGAATTTTTGCTTGTAAAAAGAGCTTAATTTTAGAACCTTTAGTTAAAAATTTCAAATGTGAATTTTTATACTTGAAAAACACTATTTTTTTTATGTCATTATTACATTAAATAAGTATATGCCTGTAACTCTATAATGAGTTTATATAGAAAGGCGGTAAAAGGTAACGCTACCTTTTCGAGTTATGGTAATTTTAATCATTTGAATCCTAAACTTACTATGTCATTCATGCCCTTGATGAATGCATGTAAACTTCACCTCATAGCTCTTTGTTTTCACTAACATAATCTGGAAACAAGATTTTTGCTGACTCTTTCATTCTAAAAACTATAACTGATCACAATACAAACAAAAATCAGCTTGTCTTCAAATCAAAATTTTACTTTCATGATAAACTAAATTATTAAAGTTTACAGTTTCCCTCCACAAGATCTTCTCTTAGTTAAAGAGCTCAGACAATAAAGTGTTCTGCTACTAGAAAAAGATATAAAATAATTTAAAGAACACAAATTGCACCTTTACCTGAAGGTGTGACAGATTTATGTAACAGCTACCCCATTTTCCAGAACACTTACAAATTTTCAGACGACAGGATAGAATTTCTCTCTTTTTACTCTATAAGTTTCCTCGCAAACTGCTTTGGCCTTTCGCTACTTGTACCGAGGCTTATACCAAGGCTACTGGCTGGTGGTTGGCTCTGACCTCTAGCTCGCTTTAGAATTATCCACTTTCTCTTTGTTAGCTTCTTCAAACAGGACATGTTCAGCTGGGTGAGGGAGATTTAAGTATCTCGTTAGGTTTGTTGTTACAAATGTTTTTGCGGTGGTTACCCTGTGCTTTAGTTCGGCAAACTTTGTATTTTCATCGCTGAAAGGAAAAATCTTCTACAGCCACATGCTAATGACAGGTTAGCGTGTGGCTGTGAGCTTGCAAGCAGCTGTTTGCCTGTGCCGTTTTGGATATGTTGCACACGCATGAAACAGACCGGCTTGTAATCGCACATACGTGAGACCGGTCCACCGAAAATCATCCGATTCTAATCCCTGGCTGATCAATCGATGCATCTAAAGATAATAGAACATGCATAACCTTTAACTTATAAGCATGGCTACAACAAATCTGGATCCAGACACTATAACATCAACAGGTAATGCACAACAACAGGTGCAATTCAATTCAATTCAATTCAATTTTATTTATATAGTGCCAAATCACAACAATAGTCGCCTCAAGGCGCTTAATATTTGTACAGTAGATCGTACAATAAAGATCGTGCAACGCCTGTAGTCGACAAATTGGTGTTTGTATTACATACTTTTGCAGGTGATTTATTTCTTAGTAATGTTGTGGTTGTTAAAAGTAAGGAGGAGGATAAACTTGTATTGAAAGAACAGATTTAAGACCGTAGTTTATTGTGGGCATAAGCAAAAGATTATATGGGATACCATAAAAATACCGATGCAGACAGAAAAACAGAGCAAAGAACAGTTGAAAATATTAAGACACAAACTCAGTTTTGATCACTGCTAACTTTGTGATACCTGGAGCCACTCAGATTATTTTTTCAATCGCAGCTGAAGCATACAGCCTTGGAAGAGGAGCACGTATCATCTTTGACACTGCCCAAAGGAAATAACAAGAGTTCAACTGTACAGCTGGATGAAACCTACAGAAGAACATTCTGCTCCCATTTTGATATCCTGAAGCCTCAAGTCTTTCTCTACATTTCTACAGCACAAATTCCATTATTACAAGAATTCAGTCATGTCACACTTATCGCTCTGTCCTCTTTTCTGTGCCATTTTTTTGTGTTCCTTGCCATAAAACATGTCATGAACGCATGTTTTAAAACAAAGAAATTCAAACACTGTCTCTACATATTAGCTTTAAATGTGGAGGTGTTTTTGGACACAACTAACTGAATACATGTTCTGAACACTACATGCCAATGTGAATTTATCATTCCACATACGAAAAATGATGTTCTTGTTTGTAATAGTGATGAGGATCTAGATGCCCACGGATTTTTCACATTTACAAAAGCCAGTGGGTGTTTCAAGCTCTCAACGCACTGCTGAATATTGTTCTGTTTTTCCAAGTCAGTAATTTTGCTCAACACCTAATGACTGTTTTTATGAGCACATAAATGCCACTTTGGTCTCTGTGATTCAGAAATCAAGCTGAGAGGCACTGCTATCATCAGACCTCTACTTTTAGTGGTCTGATGCATCTTCAGCTCCTGTTAGGTCTGGATCAATGCATCGTCAATCCTTTCCCTGAGAGGATGTATCGATTTGGTTCCCCAGACTGACCAACCTCTAATCTCTTGAAACGCTGTGGTGCTCCGCCTGCTCTTTGGGGACACCGTATCCAGCCTGAGCTGAGGCCCAGTGCACAGCACAAAAATACATCTGTGTCTGAGAAATCTATTCACTGTTGCACCGACAGTCTGCGATATGAAACGCGTTCAATATCAAATGCATGCCCTCCTGCAGAACTGGTTGAGGGGCTGGTTAGGGTTCCCATGAAACAGTTTTGTACACAGAAGATGGTTTAAAATGCACCATGCAAATGTCGTTGGAAGGATGTGGTATTTTTTTCAATACTAACTAGGACCAAAGGGAAAAAAGTTGGGTCTTCTTAAGTACTTGGGAATAAAGTTGTTCTCTCACAGGGAATGACTTTCTTTTCCAATACTTTTTATTTTACCAGATAAGTGTTCTGATGACACAGCTCGAAAGCCCAAATTCAGTGAGCTACCCATGGCGCATTTGGACCAAATTAGGATTTCCGTCACCCTTTTACTTCCATTTCTACCACATACAGGTTACACATCTTCCCCCATTTTCTAATCTCACAGAGACCTTACTTCCATAAATGACGAGATTGAATTAATGCCTTCTAATAGGCTAATAAGTGGCGTTCTAGAAAGCTGACACTAGATGAAAGAGAGCAAGCAGCATCATGCTAATGAATGTGTACACAGTGCTCCATTTTGGTGTTGAGAGAAAAAAAAAAAGCACTTGCTAAGCATCACGGCGCGGGCTGTATTTGTGTCAGCTCACCTCCGACAGGTGAGGTGACACACATACAGCTACAGTTAAATCAGTTGTTGTGCAGCAGCCGTCCTGAGCTCTATCACGGCTGTCAAGGCATTTTAATTTTAATGTTAGTAAAGGTCTGATCCATTTACAACAGCCAAAAATATATATTTGTTCATTTTCAACACATTTTCTGATTGTATGCAAAGTAAATATTTGTCTCAGAGATTACTGTGTCATTATTGTGTGCACGAGTATTTCTCCTAACTAAAAACGGATCGTGACCTTTCTAATGATTACAGTTGCTAATAGAATGCATTGTACTGTACCATAAAGGCGCTCCCATTAAGTAAGTTATCACATGGACTGAATTTTCAGTGTTTCCAGAATCATAAATATTTTAATAAAATTGCTTTCTCAACAACACTGGCAGCAAATCTATACACATACTCATTCATTCATGTTTTAGAGTACTATTGTGCTATGAAGCGTCAGGTTTCAGAGAAGTTAACTTTTTTTTTTCTTCCCTCAAATACACTGTGGCACCTCTCCATCTGGACAATTCAGAGAACCAGTTTACCAAAAAAAACCTCTGGCAGCAGGCAACCAAATGCTAATCTCACCCAAGCATTCAAACAGCCAGAGCAGTCCCTGAGTGCACAAGAGTGTGAACAAAGCCACAATGTCTTGGAAATGATTAATATTTGATGAAGGCTAAGTGCAGGGAGGGAACCATAAGGTTCGGTTTGCTGTTTGGGTAAATGTGAACAATCGTATGTGACTGTGAGAAAAGGTCATCTTTGTTTTTCATCGGTGCAGGTGACCTCAGAGGCGCTTCCCTCTTTTGTTTATGGCGCATTTGCAGCATCTCTTCCCGACGCTTTATTTAAAACCCGCAGGGTTTAAAGTGATTAATTTGTTTCTAGCATGGTACTTCAAGCAGGGCAATAATAATCAATTTAAAGTGCTAAATTATAGCAGTAAAACTGTAATGACAATTAAGTTACCCAAATGCAGGAAGCAAAAGCAAACTCAAGCTAAATTCATAATGTAAAGTTACACAAGAAGATATCTCTCTAAACACAGCAATTAAATCTACTTTGATCTGGGAGTTGTTTGATATAGTAACCTCCTAAACTCCAATGAAGAAAAATCTCAATGTTAAAAGCCTCATACCACAATAGAAAGTGCTTCAGCCTTGTCCAACACCTTTGGGATGAACTGGAACATTGACAGCAAACCTGGCCTTATCGTCTTACATCAGTGGCTGACTTCTCTAATGCTTTTGTGGCAGAATGGGAGCAAATCCCTGCAGCCAGGGTCAAAATATTGAAGAAAGCCCTCCCAGAGGAGTGGAGGCTGTTAAAGCAGCACATGAATGCCTGTAGTGCTGAAATGTCATTTTTAACAGTCACATACAGATGTAATATTTAGAGGTCTATGTACTATGGCATAGCCTAATATAGTGTAGATGGAATTGGCTACAACAGCTTTGAACTTCATGATCTATTGAAATGATCTAAATCCAAGAACGCATATTTCTGGAATTTGTTAAATATTAAGATATGAATGTATATTTAATGAACACTTTTGTATTTAACTGCCCAATGGACAATCTAACATATCTTAATATAGCATCAGTTGGCAATAGTATTGAGCCGTTTAGTAAAAGACGAATTTCACCCTGGCATGGAGAAAAGTCAACGTACGTGAAAGCAGAATGTTTGCCTGTATCTCTGCCATGAATCTCTGTATTAAGTCAACACATTATGCATAAAACCCAAGTCAAATGGGCTAAGGACTTTTTTGCAGCTATCTCTGGAGATATAAGAAGGTCTAATCACACCTAACCTATGTCTGATTTTTCCTTATGTCTAGTGACCTGTAGGACAACCCATTCTCTGTATTAAAGGAGAGAAAAGGCATCTAAACACAACCAGCAGTTTGTTAATATACTGGCTGAGGTAGAGACTTTAGCTTCAAGCATAAATTTTGGAAACCGCATGAGTTTTATTGCTATGAATACTGAAGAGGTTAATACCACTCTGTAAGCTATCTTACTTGAAATGAATATTGTATGGTTTCTACTTTGAAGTCAGCTACACTGCATTCTTCCTAATTTTAAATACTAAAACATATGATAATACAATAAACAAGAAGCTGAAAGATGCTAAAAGAGGCATAATTTGTTGATGATCAGTGAAACAGGCAGTGTGAATAACTTTCTTCAATCATTTGGTTCAGTCTTATCAAACATACTTATCTAAAGACAGGATGTTGAGGTGCTTTACAGCCTGGCGTAAAATACAGAGCATCTACAGCATCATCTAAAGAAAGTACCTATTTTAATCAGATATAATATTACACTACAGAGCTTCAGGAAACTGAGCAGTGTTGCTACATGCCACAGTAAAATCAAGTATTTAATGACTAAGGTGATTTAAACAGTCATTAAGAAACTGTGGGAAGTGCTAAAGTGTTATGGATTTCAAGCAGAAGATGTCACATCTCTAAAGGTATTAAAATTTCTAAAACAAATAAAATGTTACAAAAATGTACTCCAGTCACAGTCGCTCACAGGCAGGTAGTGAAAATGCCATGACAAAGTGCACTATTTACTTCATATGAGAACATTATGATGCTACACTGATGGGAGTGCAAGAAAGGAAAATTACCAGGCTGCCTCTCCACAGGCCTGAGTGATTATTCCCAAACACTAGTCTGGGTGCACCATAATCCCCTTGTTTCTCAGGGGTTTCTGATTGTACTGCCATACATGCAGGAACTTTAATAAAACAAAATGTCCAAGGAAGCAATGTGGGGCCATCTGTGTCAGAGGGGAACCAGGCTTAAATTATCAGTGGTTCATCGTCTTTTGAAGTGAGAACACAGATGGACTTTATAAAACTATAATGTATGAATGGAGAATGTAAACATTTCGCCAGCTAGGGAATCCACTAGCTGCCAGGATTTTAGAAATACTTGGAAAGTCGTTCAGCCGATACTAGCTTGACTAAGGATCCCAAATTCACAGAAAATAAATAAGTGAAGTAAACTTATATGAAATAAAACAATCAATCAGAAGACGGACGTGGTGTCCTTGATGGCAGCTACAGCACTGCTGGTTACTCATGACTCAAAGGAGTTTGGAAGTAGGTTTGCTCAATAAAATGGATTTTTACTGACAACATACAGCAGGGTAAAAGAAAAAAAAATAGATAAACAAGCCTCAGCCTTTTAAAAGCTAATGCTCTAAATCTACCATCACGAAACCAACCAACCAACAGTGAGGTCAGGCAGCACCCACACATACTCCAGTACCAACATGGCTCATGATACAGCAAACGTTAAGTACTTTCGAGTGGACTTAAAGACATTTCTGCAAAAGTTCAATCTCAAACCTTAAGATCAACATTTGCTCCATAAATAAAAAAAATTAAAAAACCATATAAAAATACCCTTTTTTCCCAGCTTCCATTAAACAAATTCCATTTGTTCCTACTGCTCATTAATTTCAGCTGGAAACATATTGTCAGTCTCTAAGACCATGGTAAATTACTGTCTGGAACAAACCCAAAATCATACAGGAAGTGGCTGTGTCAGCTTTTGCAAAACACTGGTTCTTACCCCAGCAGCTACAATCTGTGTGGGATAGCAGGCATCTCCATTTGACTGATGTGATCAGTGAGGTATGTTCAGTTTTACAAAAAGTATATATAGGGAGCATTTATTTTTTTTATTCTATAGTTGTGCAACAATCTGTTTCTAGATTTAGAAAGTCTTGTCAGGATAACAGGCGTTAATTAAAAGACAGAAGTGCCAGGGGCGCACTGAATTGTTCTGCATTTTAAATGAACACCACCATGTGTCTGAAACGCCCACTCTATGGGAGTAGACGAAATAAATTAATCAGCATTCATCTATTTGTGATGCAGCGCGTACTCTATATATTGGCAGAAATGTGGGCCAACCATATGACGTTAGGGACAACCTGTAAATTCTTCTTCTTCATTGCATGTACAATATCATTTTATTCAATGCCTTACTTTCATTTTTAAACATGGCTTTATGAAATACACTTTTTTTTTCATTGAGCAAAAAGAGCAGATGCTTTTAAATGTTAAAATGGGAAGATGTCTCAAATGCAAGGAATGAAAAGGAAGACAAAGATAAAAAACAAAACCTGGCTTTTAATAAGTAGCCATTAGGACTCGATGTTTGCAACACCACATGGTATACGCACAGCTATCATTACGAAAAATAAATAAATACCAGGGTATGCACAAACGTACACAAAAACTAATTATGCAACGGAGACATTAAACCCCCGCAGCTTTGTGAAGGTGGGTTCCATTTCAACCATCTTTACTAAGTGATGGATACAGTAGGTCAGGATCTTAAGATCTACGTATGCCTGTCCTCTGCTGATTAACTGGTCATTTTGATATTGAATTAAAAAAAAAAAAAAAACAAGTACTGAATGCCAAAAAATCTCCGCCTTGTCCATTACTGCTTACTGATGAGTCACTGTTCCTTAAAATCATAGCCATTAAAAAGAAACCTTTGAAATATTGTAATATTTATAATAATATTGTAAAAAACCAAAAAAGAACAGAGCTGTGAAGGACATTATAACTTCTGTTTCAAACACCTGCAAAGACCGCTCTAACCAAACCCTGTATTTACATCTGACAGTTTTAGAGATGTATGTTGGCTTTACAAAAATATTTATCCACTTCTTTACTGGACGAATACCTGAATGATATCTGGCATATTAAGAGAATGCTCAGGGTCTGAAATTATTTCCACTTTACATGAATCAACAAAATGTGTTATTGTCTTCCACAATATTTTCAAGATTTTGCTTTACAGAGGAGAGTAGGAGATCAAATCTCCAAAAATTTGCATTGTTGGGCCTGCTGTCACAGTCGGCTACCTTTGCCACTTTTCCACTGAAATGTCCCACAGTTGTCATTTATCCAAACATTAATATGACAAAATAGAAGGCTGACTGACACGGCCGTTACACTCAGCCTTTGCTATTTTTGCTCTGAAATGACCCTCCCTTGTCATCTTTCAGCACATTAGCCTGACAAAATAGAAAGGAGATTGAAGTGGCACCATCTGTGGATGACAGAGGACGCAATGAATTGATTTTTACTGTCTGATGTGCCTTCTTTTTCTTTTTTCCTTTTGAATATTACTAACCAATGACAGCGCAGCTTAACAAAAACAAGCTGCAGCCTTCGTATCACATTTCATTTTTAATTATAATCAGTCGCAAACTGAAAAACTAGTCACCAACTGACAACAAATTGTTTCCGTCATAATAAACAAATGCCATTTGGGGACAGCAACTGAATTAATCTTGACTGGATTGTAGTTATACTACAAAGATGTTCATATCAATCACATAATATTCTGATGTGAACACACTGGCAGATTTCAAAATGCAATTTCAGTGACCCGGTACTGCTCCGTGGATTATTTGCGGTGACTTTTACAGCTGGCGACCATGTCACCAATACTGCATCAATGCTAAAGTGCGAGAACGTAGAGATGTGGTGTTTTTAAGCAGGGTGTGGATGACAACAGTGGACTTGATAAGTGCAATGTCACAATAACTAAAAGGGGAAAAGGAAAGAAGACAGAGGTTTAAGGAATATGTAATAAATAACCCCTGTCAACAGGGGTTATTTATTCTTCAAAAAAAAAAAAGAAAATGGCTCATCTGTGAGGTTTTGTGATTTCCTGTGTTTTGGCTGTATTAACTGTATTATTTAATAATCAACAAAGACGGTTATGTTCTTAGCTGAAAACGGATGTCTGATTTTTGGAGTAAAATGACTTCATCTATGAGGTTTAATGGTGTTCTTTGGCTTTCAGAAAACATTGGCTGAACCTTTAACAGTACAATTACAAGCCAATCTTTCTGGTGTGGGAGGTAAAATAATGTATGCAGAACAAAGTACCATCCTCCACTAGCACTGTACAGCTGGTCAGAGATTATATGAAGAATGTACAGTGACAGGGATTCTCTAAGTAGCTATATAGGAGGTGGTAAGCAAGCATATTGTCTCAGATTTCAAATTGACAGTTTACAAGCCTGAAGCATGAACTATCAAAGTCACTTTATGTAAACTGACACAATTCACTTACATGTGGTCAATCATGTTTACAGAATTAAACATACAGAGGTAAATTGTCCATTATGTAATTCTACATTGCATTCTGACTGTTATGTATATATAGCAGGTATTTTATATTACATTAAATGTATTTCCAAAGTTCCTCCTGATGATTCACAAAGGCTACAAATGTGATTGAAGTATGTTTAGATGGTTTTATTATTCCACGGGTAAAAATAAAAAAATATATATTTTTTATCATATGTATTAATGAACTTACATTGATTGAAACCCTGTGGCCCACTCAGACAGGATTAAGATTATGGGGCAAAGTAAGTAAAAAAAAAAAAGGCAAATGAATATCAATTAATATACTTACCATTCAAAAATACTTTTTTTATGGTATGTTACTATTTTGATCATAGCGTGTCTACATATGTCTGTATGTTGCATTTGTTTCCTGTGTCACACTCAATGTGTTCATCGCCTGTACATAACTTAACGGTAACTAAAATTTGTATTTGCGGTGGAATTTTGTGAGTCGTGAAGAATTTGAAAACGCACCCCAAGCCTGTCAATTAGCCTGCTAATTAAAATAATGCAGTCTGTTTAATGCGCATGCGTAGTTAAGAGTACACACACGAATTTCTAATCGTTTTCACAATGACACAAATTTGACAGAAATGGAAACAAATAGACTCGCAAAAGAGAGAATGGCCATGAGGTGTAGCTGCTGCTTCCAAAAACCCATAAAGAGATCAAATTAATATTCTAATTTATTTCCTAAGGGTACTAAGGGAGGTATTCATTTTTCACTGTGCAATTACAACGGTAAACTTTGTCAACGCTGAAGAATTACTTTCTAATAAATAACAAATACTACATCCAATTAAGATTTTCAAAATGACAGTGGCCTCTGAAATGCCTGATGCAACGCAACTTTTCACCTTCCAGGTGTTGCACATGTTGCATCATCATTATTGCTAACTCAAAGAAGGAGTGTTAAGATAAGACAAGATTGCGTTCGGCAATCAGCGATGAAGAGGGAATTAAATTATCCTGGCATGTCAGGTTAACTCTGCAGAGCCAGACAACCAATCAATACACAGACAGATTGCTAGACCCACAGCTTCTCATCCTCAAAAAATATTCTTATGCGGATTAACTGCTCCTTCACCCATTTTCATTTTCAGTTGAGAAGGTACTAATCTGACAGCCAAGTGAAGCCCAACAAATACTACACACTTCAAAGCAGCAAGAAACTGCTCTGGAAAGGGCCGGGTTCAAACATTTCCTTTCATTTCTGTTTTCAGCTGGAGACACATACCCTGCCCATGGTATTTTTAACAACTTTTAGTAAACCCTCACATATATATAGTTTTTCATTGATGTGTGAACTGAACATTTCAGCTCAAAACTGTGTTACGAGTTGATATCGTCAGTCTGACATTTTGACTTCATCATTATTTAATCATTTTTTGTTTTTAGCTGCAGTCACGACTGTAAACACTTTGTCTCGGTCTGTCTCATTTATGCTAAGTTTAGTTAATGATGCTTTACATTTCTGAACTCTCAATCGAAAAACAAAGCTTATTGGCGTTGTGCTGCAAGTTAATAAATATTTAGAGAAAAATATTATATCACTTATTAAAGTCTGGGCTGCAAAATAAACCCCCACCAGGCATCACCATACTCACGACATAGCCACAGCCTGAAAGACCTTTGAACGGATGGATGGAGGACAACAATTTCAGCACAACCGTGTGTTTGTCCCGAGGCCAAACCTCAAAGAGCCATGACCTAACAACAGGTCTAGGTTCCAGGTACTGACGTCCATTAAAGTTGTTTGGGTGCATGGTGTGAAAGCACTTTGGACAAATTGGTATCTGTACACCACAGCAGGACGTGATGTCTCTCTGAGTGCTTGTTGGATGTATGTCTACAGGAGAACTTGAGTTTTGATCGTTACACAAGAAAATGAAAGCCACAAATATGAAATATGCTCATCTATCAAACAACACAGTAACTATATTAAACTATTAAATCTGCCAAATGCTTTTTTATGGATATCTAGCTTAAAAAAAACAAAAAAGAAAAGTGCACCACCACAAATGTACCATCCAGCTGTAAGGCTTGGTAAGAGTTTTGTTGCCTATTGTTTATAAAAAGATTCTTTTAAAATATTCATACTCTTTGAATCCTGCTGTGTGTCTTCTTCAAGCAACAGCACAAGAAGATATACACAGGGAGCTGAATTCTAAGTCTTTCAGATCAGAGTCTGTAACAGAGCAGGGGATTGTTTGTCCTACTTGCTGCAATAGTGCAGGCCTGACTAATTGTCTTCCAGGAAATCAAATCAACTGGTCACCTATTTCCATTTATTATTTTGCCTAAAATACAAACACCCCTTGCATTTTAGCAAGTGATTATAAGTAGGTCTTATAATCTATTAGATGTACAGTGATTTTTTTTTTTGTTGGTATCTTGGTTTAGGGTATTTCCTGAAAGCGAGCACTGATCTAACCACTCTTAGTTGTAAGGCTTGAGTAAGACATTGCTTTGTAACTACGTCTTAGTATATTTAGTGTAAAATATGATGTAAGAAATAAATAGCAAATGAAATGAAAGATAAATTCAGTGTTTGTTTTGTGTGTTTTTAAGTCACAGCAAACCTAATGATATCATACATAAACATTGTGTCAGTACAAAATTAGAATCAAGTTTTGCTCAAACTGTGAGGCAAGAGGCCCAGAGTCCCTGTAGTGGGCGCGTGGACTAGCAGGGGGAAATTTGGAGTGAAACTGAATATAGATTATATAGAGAATTTTTTTTTTAAAAGCAATCGTTTCCTGTGCTAACATGTAACTTTAATTTTACTAAACTTCAGCTAGCAGGTCTGTTTAGGTTCTCAGTCACCTAGGTCGTGGTAGTTTTAAGAGCTGGGATCCTTTCACATTGTTATTAACTTTGAAAAAAAAGAAACTCAAGTGGAGCTTCCACTTTTCTAGTTTCCAAGTTAATGCTATCTGCCCCCCTATTTTTTGATGTTTGTTCAGTGACTGGTTCTTCTTCAGTAGGATTTATATTGTAACCTTTACCTGCACCATGTCTTCTACAACTGATCCTAATATTTACAAGGGTACTTATTTTCAACCAATTGTTCCCAGAAAGTACCAGCTTTTAGGCCAAACTGCAGAAAGCCTTTGCTTGCAGCGGGAATGAACACAAGCATCCATAGAATTCCACCAAAGGTGCTTTGTGAGTCGGGAAACCCCTGAGTTCACATTGAAAATCCTCTTTATAGTCTTCATCAAAGAGGTGTTTGCTGCCAATTCTTGCAGTTCTAAATAATGACAGATTCACTGGGCGAAAGAACTTATTTCCCATGCCAACTTTCCATTTTTTCTCAGTGCAAAAAGATACTGTTCTTCTCTCTGAATAATGACTAGTGGAAAACAAAGTAATGGAAGGAGGTGCTATTCTTTCCCATACCAAAGAGAATTAGACTGTGACACTAAGTGGAATTAAGTGGTGCTTTGCAGTGTTACAATCTATGATTTAGGCTCAAAGAAGTGCCCTCTTGTCTTGTAGCAGGTATGAATTTACTCTGCATCATCCAACTAGGACACCAGGAAAATGAGATTGTGCTACTGTACAATAGTTGTCTGGCAATAGTGCAGAAAATATCAGTCAAGACAGAGTGACAATAGATGAGACAAAGGACGGGAACCAAGCACAGTGGGGAGACACGATCCAGTTCCACTGGAAATGGTGTAACAGCCTGAAGGGTCTCATCAGGAGCAAATTCACTGAAATGTAATACAAGCTGGAGTGTTATGTAAAATGAAAGATGGAAGAACCCAGATCACTCAAGCCTTGTGTGCTCTTGCAGCTGATGCATACCTGTATTGTATTCAGAAGGGCATTCATTTCCCCTCCAATGATTACAACCGAACACCAGTTGTATTGTTTATTTGGCTGAAAGCACAAATGATCTGCATTGATTCCTTTTTCAT
>VVHJ01000744.1:0-19168 GCA_015107715.1 Tylochromis polylepis | reverse complement strand
CGGCTATTGTAAGTATGATTGCAGGAAAAATGGGTCCAATTACAGCAAAGCAATGCCTCCCTGTGACTCCACGGCACAGCAAGATGATGAAGTCCTCAAAGTCAGAGGAAGGGGGCAATCAAAGACCCCTTATTGTCTCTTGTTAATTCAAAAACTGGAATGGAAAACATTTCTTGCTGTGATTGACAATGGTTCACTTGGGATTCCAAATTAGATTAGTCAGCCATACAGCTTTACTATTAGAGCTGTTACACTGTCCTTGATACGACCCTCCACATTACAACTGAAATGACTCATCAATTTATTAATGAGTCGATTCCCACAAAAACCTTAATTTACATGCTTGCCAATTGTTTTTATTCATTTCTCCATGAAATTGTTCAAGTACTTAATGATTCGACTTTACTACGTTTGGCTGTTGCTTTTATTTGTGTCATATAATTGCAAAGTAAAAGGCATAAGAAAAATAAGAAATGCTGTATTTATCCCGCATTTAGGAAACTCTTAATATATATTACTATGTACTATTGTAAATATCCATCTGTGCAACAGCAATATATCAGTCACACTATTTTTTTTTGTTAGAACTCTATTCATTTCTACCTTTCATTTATGATTTCAAGTGTTAATGTTTAGAAGGTAGCCATGATCATATTTACATTATTTTGTACATGCATTTTTTTAACCCAATTTTCCATTAAGTTTAAAAAGTTTTGTGACGTTGCATAAACAAAAGAGTCTGAAATTCAGAAATTTGTCTTCCTTATATTTTGCTATTGATTAAGACTGCTTCACATTGTCGTCTGACTTTGCAAGGACTCCTCCCTGGTTCTCTTGAAGGAGAATTTTTTTTTTTAATTTAAATAAATAATAAAGATCAATCAAGTGGACCAGTATGGCAAAGCTGTAATGATCCACTGGGGAAAATAAAATTTGTTGGGCATTTTTATTGGCCTCCAGCCAATAATTCTGATTGCTACAGTGCTGGACAGGACAGGCCCAAAAAAAAATTAATTAAAGACTAATGAGTTTATTAAAGTAAATTTTATTAGGACTGAAAAAAAATATTTCCAACATGTTTCTTGTGTGGTGCCCATTTTTAAGCAAAACACAAGCTCAGAATTTTCAATGAAACTGAAACTGAAGAAAAAAAACATTTTTCATACTACTAGTACTACTGTACTGACACCGTATACTGATACTGGTATTGACCAACCACAGCACTCCTTTGACTCAAATGCAATTTCTTCATCAAAAGAGAACTTAACATCACGGACCTATTCCAGTGCTTCCCCTAAAATGTAACCTATTTTAGATAATTAATGCTCATTTGATCTATTTTTTGTTTGTTTGTTTGTTTTTTACAAATGAAGTAAGAATATTGTTGCTTATATAAACAAAGTACATTAGTAGCTATATAAACATAAAAAAAAATACCATGCTCCATTTCTAATAATTTTTGCTTGAAAGAATTAAACAACTGCTATATCCTCATTAGTTTCATTCATGTTTGCTGGCTAATGGCTATTTTTGATATTCATCCCACAAATAGATATCAGATACTAATAACCGGAACAGTGTCCATGCTCATCAGTTATATTATTTCAATCCTGACACTACCAAATAGCACTAACTGCCTCCAATACGTGGCTCCTCACTACTCAGGTCTAATTAGCTGACTGGGCCAGTTTCCAGTCAACACAATACTTCAGATCAACAGTGGAAAAGATCAGACATGAGGGGAAAAAAGAAGAAGTGAAACTTCAGCATTGCCTGGACAGCTCCACAAGGAAGCCACAAATGTAGTTCAATTTCATACACACAGGATGGATTTAGCCTGCATTTCCTGCAGTGCTGTCAAATTCCCTGGGGAGACTTCCAAAGATCATGGTATTCACAAATCCTTTAGTGCCTGTTGGTGCAACACAAGAATCCAGCTCAAGCCATTCAAAGACCCACTTCCTAAACTAAGGTCTCTTTTTGACAGAAGCTCCACAATCCAGGCAGTTCTTGGAGAGCATAATGGAATGCTGTCTACGGCTTCCGAGAATGTTTCTGGCAAGATAGTGGAATCTAAGGGACATGGACCAAGGCCCTTCAGGAGGTGAAGCCAAATAATGATGTCTATGTAAAAGATATATATTTGTATGATTACTGCACTATAATGAAAGAGTTATGTGAGCATGTGCATGCTTTTTGGGATTTCTTCCCAAATTCATGATTAACATGTTGCTTGGATATCTACCCTTTGCACAAGAAATTTTAAGGGTTAACTGGGTTAACCACAGTGCTTCACTCTGCCTGTGGTCCAGATTACATTCTCTTCATCCTGGAATGAGAAATAAACTCCCCAGGATCACTGCCTCTGTCGTCAGCAACAGTGTGGCTGCACCAAAGACGTAGACAAAGCTGCAGTTCAGATGTTTCATCTGTGCCACAAAGTATGCATCAACGTGAGTGGATAGTCATATATTAACCAAGTTATGCCGTAAGGCCCAACAACTAAACCCTTTTCAGCAATGTAAGTATGTGGACATATACAGGGTTTTTTTCTCTTTTTAATTAGAAAAAGGTGTCCACTTCCACAAATGGTTAACAGTATACCTAGCTCCTTTAGACAGTAGCCCTGCAAATGGTTTAATAGGACAAAATTGCTGAAAATACAGCCGCTAAGTTGTGTGTGTGCCTTTCTTTGTTTTTTACCAACTGCTTGAACAACTCAGTGGCCTGTCAGGAGACCGGACCTTCTCCATAACAATTGGCTGTCTTGCCCATTCACATTTGGGGTTTATAGGTGTGACTAAGCCCAGGTACCGTAACACAGACAAGAGACAAAAGCAGCACGTGATGAATGATGATAGCTGCACTTACTATATTTAGTAAAGATTCAAAATATCACCAGGCTCATTTCTCTCTCTTGATGGGAGAAGTGAGGAGAGGAAGAGGAAATTGTCAGAAAGAGGAAGGGCTCATCCTATATGCATTTGGCACGGATGACATTACAACTGGAAATCATTCCCACTTGTATGCAATTATCTGGGATTTTATCAGAACACAATCACAGAAGTGGTCTTCTGTTGAGTGGATCTCGGTCATCAATATACATCAGTTTCTGTCGCTGTGGAAGCTAATAATAAAACACAGGCCAGCCAGTAAAGATTTCAGAGGTAAATGCTCATCTAGCGTGCCACTCTACCTAGCACTGTGCAGTGCATATTTATTATGCAATTACTCTAAAAAGCACAATCTAGATAAAACCTTAATTAGGGAAACAATGCCAGAAAAAATTGTACCTAAGAGACTGCCTTAGTTTTGAGCTTCCACAAAGTTAAGAGACTAAAAAAAGACATTACATAATGAATTATTAGAAGCCGAGATGTTCTGATTTTTTTTTTCTTGTCTCTAGTGTGGGTCAACCTTATGTCTTTCACGTTCCAAATCCACAGCTTGCAACACTGCTTGTCAGCTCCAAGACCACACTGTGAGAAGACAGCATACAACAATCTTAACAGCCTAAGTAACACATCAAGGTGATTTATGTGTGCAAAGTTAAGCTGGTCAGGACATAAAGTGGATAAAGTACTACGTACGTGGCATTTTTTTCCCCTTTTAATCCTTACATAATGGAACCACGGTCTTGCAGTTTTCCTCTTTGAGCTCAGCACTGAGGAACTACTTAAATTAGTCTGCATTTGTTTTTAGTACACACTTGCTAGAGGCCTCAGCCAGACAAGAATCCTGCAAGTGAAAAATAGCAGCATTCACCGCTGAAGCCTCTTGTGCATTAACAGCAATTAATATGAGCACATAAATATTCAGAGATCACTTTCATTTGACTCATTTCACTTGTTTCACACCCAGGTTGTCAAAATGTGTACAGAATAGTCTAACTTGATGCACAGGCCGGTAGACTGCTTTCTGAATAGGATGTTGCAGCATACGCCCACCCCCACCAATCCCCTCAAGAGATTTGAAATCGCAGGGTGCTTACTTGACATCCCATCATTTGGCGGATCTCTAACAAGTAGGCCATAAACCTTTTTTCTCCCTTTGATTACACTAAGTGCACAGAGGCCAGATGCGACCCAGCCCAGTCATCTGTTGGCTTGCCAGCAGTCACTGTAGACTGGCAGAGGCAGGAGGAGGGGGAGGAGGAGGGGGGTCACTTGGGGTCCCCTCCCTTCAGGAATAAAGCCATTGTTCTTCATTAGAGCTGGAGAGGCTGCTGGAGGGTACAGACGATGAACAAGTCCATTTACACACCTGTTTTCCAGCACTATGGCTTCTACCAGCTTGACTCTGAGCCAAACCACACTGTATGATTCATTTGTGCATGACGCAGCTTTTCTTTGTAACTGAAACAGACCGTAGCCGGTTTGAGGTAATAACGAAAATAACAAATTTCGTGCAAAAAGTTGGTTTTTTTGTTTTGTTTTTTTAAAATAAATAATTAAAGTATTCAGTTAAGTAATTCTGTCTAGGCTGTAAAAGCAGGTAAGGTTTGGGTTACGCGCATGTTGAGCCTCTATAATGAAACTCTCAGCACCAGTCCTCAGATTTTTTTTTCAACCAGCGAAGGTGATCATGATTGAGTTTTTGGGTTTTTTTGTTTGTAGAAATTACTTTAAAACTAATGCTGGTCATTGATTCAACATATCCCACAATACAATACAATTTTATTCTTTTGTGCGTCTTAATTTTTGGACCAAAATGCCCAAAACACTCATTAGTGTGTCAGGCCTACTCAAGGTTAACAGAGGCATGCTGGTCTGCTAATCACAACGCTTAGCTTAGCGCAACAACTGCTAGAAAGATGCAAAGTTCAGTGTTAATCATGCAACAGCTTCTCACTTTGTGCCTTCAGGTCAACATAAAGTGGGGACAACAATGCAAATGCTTTTCTAACACGACCAATAAATCTTTTGTAAGGAGCACAACAGGTTCAGTGGCAGGGTGCATGGAGATAACATCTTAAATGAGCTGTCAAATGAAAGGCATCACAGGTTTAGGTTGTATTCAAATCCACACTACAGCCTAAAACTACTGAAATAAGATTCTTTTTCAGCTCTACATTATTGAGTATTAGGGAATCACACTAAACTACATCCTTGATATTTCATTTATTGTCCCTGATATTGGTTAACAGTTTGGAATAATCAGTCAAGTATCACATTAGGGCAGTAAATCATTTGGATGTTTTGATACAGTATGCTAAAAAAAAAAAGACCTTTCAAGTGAAGTATAAAATATTTGTTTTAACTCGTGTTAAAACAAATATTTGCTACGACAAAGCAGCAAACCACAACCTAATCTACTCCTGTCAGTTTTCCATCAGCAGTCAGTGAGACTGAACCTTTACAACAGACGCGACTAATGCTCTTATCCTAACATAATCATTACCCAAGCCTGAACACGTTGTGACATTCAAGAGAAGCCATGTTAACATGCATTTTTCCTGCATTCAAACACACATACCAGTGCCCGCTCTCACCTGCGCTACGACACAGTTGCATAACTTTGCAAAAATGAAAACACTATAAGTGAAGGATTGCCTAACCACGTTTTCAAGTCTCAGCAGGCTTAGGGTCAGGGTGTGCTGCGTCTGCGCTCTTTAATAAACACCTGTAAAGCACCATGCCCTGGTGTTCTAAACCTGTAATCTGCACTACAACTGGCCTTACTAAACACTTCTCTACAGACTCACAGAGGAACTGTATAAATGCAAAGAAATGTAAAAATGCATAAATTACAGCAGGATACAAGATGTGCATCTGCTTGGAACTGCTAATTACTACGGGACTGCATAATTATCCCTGATGTTTCACTCAGTATATGCATCATAGTAAAATAACACCTTTCTCACTTTCCTAAAAGCACTGGGAAGCGAGAAAGTGCTCAGGTAGCGCCTATTATCTTCTACAAAAGTACCATTAAATAACAAAAAATGCTACTTATATGAACAGCGAAGGACTGGGATAAATACTATGAGCACAACTTAATAATGATGCCTAGTAAATATCTACTTACTTTTTGATTCCCCTGAAATAACTTACTCTGACTAAAGTTAGTTAGTTCACAGGATGAAAAGTTATCTCTGGAAGTACACTGAGCTCACAAGAAAAACAAAAACAACAAACGATGTGAGAGTGGAGCACAGAGATTGGTACTATCTTCTAAATCTTTTCTTATAGAACAAGGGGTGATTTCCCAGCAGTCTGAGTCCAACCTGTGTAACACCATAAAACCTACAGCCGGGGTGAAATGAATTGATGCAGCCTTCTATTAGACTGACTACACTGCGTTACCCCTCGCAGAAAACACCACTCTTTAATGCTTAACCACAATGAGAGCTTAGCGTATGCTGCTCGGGGTAAATAATTGATATGCTTTGTGCAAGTGCGCCCTGAGCTTTGTTTGAAATCACTGGAGCCATTTCCATGAAGGTAAAACAGCAGTGCCCACTGTCCAGCAAAGGACAGCAACAGCCTTGATTGCTTTTTACTGACTTGAGGAAAAAAGACATTGTTTTTTAACCGTGTGCCCTTTCTAAATGAATAAAAGTAGATTAAGCCTTGTGGATAATCCACAATGTGACAAACGAGGACATCTGCACTCCCGTCATTTTCACCCCCACCCCGAGGCTGGGCACTCGGCATAAAAACGGGGTTATGATCTGCAGACGAACAGCCTCGCACTAACTTTAAGTTAGTAATGATTCATTACATAATTGACTTGATGTAAATATATTACTACCGCCGGTGGTGGAAGCGGCAAAGCAAGTGCTTTCACCACAGCTTCAGCGTATCACTGTCAAGGATAAATAACCCCCGAACCGGAGCGTGTATCTCCCAGTAGCTCACGACAATCCCCGACACACACACACACACACACACACTCCCCTCCACCTCCAGTTTTCAACACCGACTTCATGCTGGCAACAAACAGCCCCGGCACTTTATCTCTTCTTACTAAATAAACGTCGGTGCTTTCTTTTACGCACTCAGCATCACCAAGCGTTCAAAAAGAAAGAAAGAAAGAAAGAAATCGTGTCGCAGTTTTCGCCCGGCTTTATCTGTAACCTATCCGCTTCTTTAAAGCTTCTGACTCAGATTACTACACCCGGACGAAAAGCTTTGATGTTTTCATGCATGGCTCCACAGCAAATCCAGTCCCGGTATTATGAAAACACAGCCCAGAGCGCGACTGCGAACTCGGTGAAATTAATCTTTCCTTGTTTGCCGTTAACAGTTTGCGCGCATTAGGCGGTGATTTGAGATATCGCCTGGACCGCTCCGGCACCGCTTTCAGTTCGGCGTACAGCTAAAACACACGAGCGGCACTTGTTTCATTGAAAAGACAACTTTTATAACGCAGGCGTTAGGCGCTCTCCGCACGACATCCAGCGGGATGGCCGAGAGTGAACAGATTCGGAAAAACAGAGATTAAACGTGGGGGGAGAGAGAGAGAAAACAACTACTGATTCGTGTGAGGCCGTTGTGCTGAATTTGCCATAAAGTCCCACTGTTATTAATATACGAAGAGTCACGTTTTAATGCATGATAATCACTGTTTCGTCCGATTGAATGAACACAGTTTTGAGCAGTTTGTGGTTTCTTTTCCTCCGATTGCACGCTGTAGGGGCTGCTGCTATTCCACTTGAACGCACCGCTGTTTTCTGTGATTTACAGCGTTCCGAACACGCTACACAAGTAAACCAAAGCTAGCGCACTGAATAAGCAACCCTCAGTTTAAGCCTGTCACATATACACCCTTATAGCGAACTAAACACCACGCCATTTGTTTTCTCGCATCATCATTTATTTACAGGAGTTGCCAGCTGTGTAGCGGCAAAGCCATTCAGCCTATACCCTAATGGTGAGCTGACCAAAGTGATGTATTCCAGGGGCAACGCATCTGTACCGCCGGTTCCGATGCATCCACGCGCGCATCGGCTTCTTTCCTCGCAGTAATTCAACTTTACTGGGAGGTTTTGTTACTTCTTGCTCAACAGCATCGCAGTACAACTGCACAGTAACGTCCGAATGCTCTGCCGCGCTCGCTCAAAAGCACAAATTGCCCAGAACGCTGATCAAATTGCACTCGTACATCCACGGAAATCTAAGAACAAAGTGCCACTTCCATTTAGACACCCGCGGGAAAAGTCCTACCTTTGTGAAGAGCCGCCGAAGACATGAATAAAAAGAGAATAGTCGCGAGAGAGCCGCTGCGAGCGTTCGCCATGTTGGACACCTGCTTCAGTATGGCAGAGATAGAGGCAGCTTCACCTATAGCTGCTACAACGGGACTCACTTAATGAGATGCGAGAAAGGGAGGGTACCATTTACCATATTCATTTATTACCAGTGTTGATAAATAGTGTTATTTGTAATGGACGTGCCTCACAGCCTATTGAATAGCTTTCTGAATATGCTATTGGAGGGCGGGAAAGTGTTTTTAACGCTGTGTTCTGCTGCAGGCTTAGTTAGGAGGTGCCTGTGTGCGGTGTTACTAGCTTGACATTATTCTCTTTTGTAGAGTTTTTCTTTTGTATTTTGGACATTTCAAAATTATACTGATGATTTCACCCACTTGTATGTAATGTTCAGAAGAGCAGGGCTGGTCATACTGTTTTTGAGGCCCCAAGGCTCCCAGCCCTCCCCCCCTGCATATGAAAGATGGATGTATTAATCTCTGGACCACTCTCTTGAAGGCTCAAGTTTGGCATTTTGGCTGGCACAGGCTTAGTAAGTGCTGCAGTTAGGAGTTACAATTTTGCACTTCCAGGTCATTTGGTAAATACGGTAAAGTAAGGTTTGTAGCTAACTAGGTTTACAGTATAATATATGTAAGGAAATACTCCACAAGCTTATTTTGCTTTTGGTAGTTGCACTTCTACATCAGTAAGTTGTGTTAATTTCTGAATATAATCATACTACACAAAACTGAGAACATTAAAAATAAATTAAACAAATAATAAAAAGTTGACCAAAAACATATGGGACTATCATAAACAATATAAAAGCTGTATCTTCCAGATTAGAAAAGTGAGGCCAACGTGCACTGTTTTTTAAAAGCCACCAGGGGGCAGTACATGTTGTTGCAAAAAGAGTCCCTCAAAAATAACTTTTTGAATTTAGCTCTACAAGTGCTCTGCCACTCATTTTTGGTCATACTGAATAAAAATGGAAGTCCATTTTGTAAATGTTTGTATTTTGTTTCTTGAAGAGGGATTATTTAGGGTATGCTTACTGGTTAACATCTTGGGATTGACAAGTCATTAGCCAGTGAGCCTGTGGTTTGACATTATATCCTATAATGTCAATAATAAAATACTGAGCTACAGCTTGCAAGCATGCTAGATGAAATCAAAAATTGAAGATGTTGGGTTGTTGAGTTTAGACCCTTTTTTCAGAAATTCTGTAGTACAGTTTTACTTTTAATACAATTTAAACTGCTTTTAACATAGATTAACTCCCTGTATGCGTTTCATGAATGCATAAATTGGCTATATAAACCAAGATTGTTCTTTGCACCAGGGTGTAAACATGTTTGTTTATGTCTGTTTGGAAGTGTGTTGTTTTAACACTTGAGTATGTAGGTACTTGGATGGTACAGCATCCTATTTCACTCTGACAAAACCAATGCAATCTATTGATCACGTTTCATCTCATCACTTTTGAACAAAGCCTTGAACTCTTTCACTTCTGATGCCCATTGCGAAGTCTCACATTCCAGAACAGAAATCATCTGCAGAAAGTAATGATGCAATCCTGGAGCGACCATAGTAGACACACTTTGAGATTCTGTCATGAAAATCAGAAAAAAAAAGAAAAAAAAAAGCTGGTGACATTTTCCTACCAGAGCCGAACCCCAAACCTTT
Source organism: Tylochromis polylepis (assembly GCA_015107715.1). NCBI lineage: Eukaryota > Metazoa > Chordata > Actinopteri > Cichliformes > Cichlidae > Tylochromis > Tylochromis polylepis. The sequence goes on along the minus strand of VVHJ01000744.1, from coordinate 9,288 downwards.
TACTATCCCACAGAATAAGCCAGGGAAAAGTCATTTGACATTTCACAAAATTCAGTAAAATGCTGCTATTTTGCCGTGGTTTAAATTGTTTAAAATTCTAAATTTAGTTTGATATATTGTTCTGGTTAGCAATTTTGCCTCATAGCAACAAGGATTTGGGGTTCAGCTTGCCAACCAATTGGGGCCTTTCTCTGTGTATGTTGAACACATTCAAAAACCTGTATAAAATTTCTGATTTTAACTTGTCTAGTAGAATATATATTAATACACTTTATTTATAACTTTTATTTGTAACCTTGTTAAGAAAAAAAAGGTTACAATATGCTTAACTGTGAGATAAAAGAATATGAAGCAATGAAAACATCCAAGAGATCCAGAGTTTGAAGCTTTCCCTTTGTTCACTAGTAGAAACCTGGTATTAGTATGTAAACCCATTCACCAACTTACACGTAGGCTAATAAGTAGTTAATAAGTTTCTGATGTAAGTGAAAAACCTAATTGCTTTGTTGGTACAATGTGTGCTACAGTAGTAGTTTTTAATAAGAAAAAATATCACTGGAAAATATTTTTCACCAGAATGTTAAAACAGAAATCATCATAAAAACTACAGAAAAAGACAAAGATTTCTCTCAGGTTGTTTAATAGTTTTGGTCAATAACTAAGTCAGTGACAGTTATTTTGTTTAGGAAGGACAGCCAACATCACTGGAACAGGTGAACAGATAGGGTTAGTTTAGAGTGGGATGAATTACCTGTTTGAAAGGAAACATGTATTGTATACTGTAATTACAAGCGGGTCAATGATAAAGTCTTGAGGAACACCAAAACTGAATTAGACAGAAACAGGCATTTGCTATAGTAACTGGAAATGTTGTGTTTGTGAGATATGGATGTAATACATGTAGGACAGTTCCCTTAACAACAACACAGGTTCGTAAGTGGTTAAGGGAAATGGAACGACTGATCCTATTAGAAGCAATGCTCAGATCTAAAAGCACCAGGAATGTGTAGTTACGTCTATCAGTGGTTAAAAGTAGGTCATACAGAGAGATGTCTCTGTGTTGTGGTGAGATTCTAAGCCTAACTGTAAACTCTTAAAAATACCATTACTGTTCTTAAAAGGCATGAACTGACTTGACTTTCTCCAGCAGTTACTTAGATAATTGGTCTGTGGTTGTTGAGTAATAAAGAACCAGTAAATCAGCAAAACAAAGAGTTAGTAATAATTAAAGAATAAACTAATTATCAGATGTGGCATTTAAACCTCGAAGATAGTATATGTCAAAAGAGGGCAAAATTCAACATTTAATGGTGATGTTGACCAATTAGAAGGGAGTCTGGATGCAAAGTCGTAATTAAAAATGAAGCACACTTTGACAGGCTGATGTCCTAAAACAGCGCTTTAAAAATGGCAGCTCTGTGATCTAACACAAAGAAATCTACTAAATCAAAGTTGGACAGTCATAGGCCAGAAGAAATAACCAGTGTATGTGTTTTAACTGGGTGTAGAACTGAGTGTGGGGGGAGCGGCACAATGGTCTATAAAGTAAAATTCAAAAATAAGGAAACAGGACCCTAAGACACCTCCTATAAATGCCTAACAGGCAGGTGGAAATGTGTTTCTGCTCAGGTGGCTGAGTCTACCGAGGTCAACCATGTCTCAGTTACTATCAATAAGAATGTGCAAATAATTTGAGAAAATTAGATAATTAATTAATAATGATGTGACCTTGAATTCAGAAGGTCATTTTTTATTTTAGTTTCTCAGATCTACCAGCACACGGGCAGATATAACAATGATGCAATGTAGGTTACAAGTATTAGCTTACCCCCAAGGCCACATGGGATAGTATGACTTTTTGTTGCAGATGAGTAAGAATGCACAGACAGGAGATGATTGAAAAAGTAAGCAAAATTATGTCTTTGTCCTATTATAAAAGGAAGTATTTGAATAGGGAAACGTATAAGGTTAGTTGAGATCCCTGGTATGATCCACAGTAGTAGCAGCAAGGAGTAAAGCATGAGAAACCTAACAGCAGCCTTACGTGCAGATGGGACTACAGGGGATTGTGGAGGAGTGCCTATTTAGGAGTTTAATACCTTGCTCTTTTCATTACAAACAATGGCACCTGGGGCAAAAGAAGTTAAACTTGTTTCTTTTTTTAACATTTCTGAAACTGACTACCAAACTTGTTTTTTTTTTAATAACAAAAAATATTCAGGAACCGCAGTGGGACTACAGTTTGAATTCAGACTATTTACTTACTGCCGTCCGACTATGAGTGCCACTTAAATTTAATGCTCATTATGAAATGTCAAAATTGAACAGCACATCATGTTTAAAAAAAAGAATAAATAAATATTCCACTGCAGGATATTGCAACACCTCAACCTAAAATACAGTCTGTGTTGATGGCACATGTCTGCAAATTTTACAGACAGGGAAGGAGACAACCCCTGTTCCATCTGCTGAGATGAACAGGAGGCTTCTGGACCTTGAGAGTCTATAAATAAAGGGAAATTACTTGGTTCTGTAATGTGTTTGATAGCATTGTGGACTGCAAGTTTTAACGTGGGATTGATGCAATGACTGACAATCAGGTTAATGTTGATCTTCACATCTTTTTCGTCAGAGGTGTCCTTCATATAGAGACCATCTAGCACAATATTACATATAGCAGCCTCAGTCCATGACTGCGGCTCAACATTTTGAAATGAGAGGCTTCAGTCACACAGACCTAGAGACTGGTTGGTCTAAGTAATGATCGCTAGAGAAAAATTTGTATTTCCAGATTGGTCACCAAGTGTTTCCTGGAGGTCACAAAGAGGGTGCTGCACCAAAAACTAGAAGATTGCAAACTTATTAGCAAGTATCCACCATTTATTCTCCAAGCTGGAGTGAAACTTTAAAAAAATGTACCACAAGCTGGAACTGAAGAATATACTTTAAGTGATAGTTGTGCCTTATCAACACATTGCCAAGAAAAGGGCACAACTTTTACCTTGGATGAAAAAAGTTTCCCTTTCCAGCGCTTTTCACAGTTAAAATGCCATTTGCCATGTGGTTTGGGAGTGTTTGCAGACGAGTTGGCATCTTCATGCAAACTAATACTAGAAACTGCAGCTACTGTTAGTTGTCAAAACATTTGCAAGGAATGCATCTCCATTCTATTTCAAAGTGACTGGAAACAGTCCTCACAGCCACTCACCAATTGGTTGGAGAATGTACATTTTTCCCTTGTGATGATTGCCAAATGGTCACCCATTGTTCTCCAGGTTTATGTGGCAGGGTCTAATCTTTGAATGTTTTGTCATGCTATCTTGATATACATGTGCTTAGGTTGGCAACATAACATACTGTATTTAGTATCTTAAAAATATTTAACTTTTGAATATGTACAAATTGTGTAGGCATTATGTTTATGTAACCTTGCTCTTACATCTATGTTTATATTTCACTATTTCATGCTGCTTTTCTTATTGCTGACTTTTCAGATGCCCTTTTTTTGCCCTGTTAAAAGAAGAACTACAATGCCAGTGGTTCAGTGAGGTGAAATATAAATACATTATAGTAAAAATATATAATCTTGACTATATAATAAATGTCTTATCTGTTAGAACTCTTCTAAATTATTATATTAGAAGCTAAATTTACTGTTCAAAGTAAAAAATAAAGTGCCTTATTAAGGGTTTTGTTATGGCTTTAGGCCACCATGTGCTGCTGGAACTGTTTCAGTGTGCCATGGCATTGATTTTATAAGTGTCTGTAACTGGAGGATATTGAAGGGATAGATCATTTTCCTCAAAAAGATATTTATATATTTGGCATTTCAGCGATTGTAGTGTAGAGGACTGTTAAACAGAATCATAAATCTTCCATAGGTGTTCAGCTGGGTTGAGATTTATGATAGAGTGCATGGTAAGATCTTTCAGTGACTCTTGTGGATGCTGTGATTGCAACAGACCACTCCCATTAGGCTAGAAATGATTCATCATAAGATAAAAGTAATCACTCAGAACAATTTTGGATCAATAGCCAAGCAGATTCCCTCATTGTTGGGGTCAGACATCTGTTTTTGTTTTGTTTTCTTTTAATTTGTCACTTGTCCGTAAGTACTAGCATCTAAAAACATACTCTGATCCCTGTGACACTCAGATCAAATATGGCCTGGTTTAAAATATTTGCAGAATGGGACATTTTTTGGATTGTGCTACTGACAAGTTTGATGTGGGCTGGAGACTGTTGTTCTTCTACAGACAAGGCCAGACCAAGTGTGCTTTAGGCTCAGTCTGAGTGTTGATTGAAATCCCTTGAAGCTGGATTTGCACTATGTGCTCCCCAGCATTAATTCCTCCTCCCACAATTGATTCAGCCTCTCCAAGAGCACTTCCTCATATTTACTTCTATCAGCCCTTCAGTATAAGAATCTGCACTGCCTGTGTCTTTGTTATTATAAAGAATGCTACATGCGCTGAAAAACAATGCTAAAAGCAGCTTTCTAGAATTAAAAGAAATGTTATTCTGAGGAGGAAACCATATCTAAACCAGCAAGCATAAAAGAGCCACTGAATCCTCTGTGAGTGGTTTATGTTTCCCTCCTGTATATTGCAGAGATCACTGCTGGATGGACTGACTGACATGATGACTTGTTAAACCGATTGACCAACATTGCCACCTATTGGTTCCGGTGCTCACAGAGAAAGCCAAGGCAAAGAAGAACCTGTAAGGCTGGGATCACTGTAGATCCTAAAATGGTTAAATGGACTGTGATGTTGAAATTAAGGCACGTGTCTCAGGTTTAAAAAAGGAGAAAATAAAGTGGGGTGGATAGTTGGCAAGCATAAGCATCCCCAAAGTAACCTCATAGTAACCACTCCCAGGTAGAAAGTCTACATCAGACTGGTGTCTGAGAGAGAGGAAAGATAAACAATCACACCCACACACACACACACACATACACACACTACTGAAAGAGTCACAGTGAGCCAAATGCGCACTCTTACAGATAGTGTGGTGGTGCAGCAGCCAGGAATCTTTGAGGTACCACTGGCTTCACACTGGCGTGTTTCTCTATCAGAGATGCTTGGGCTGGGGTAGGACTAAAACCTGGTGCTGGTGAGCTACAAAGTACTAATTTTAGTCACTTGACAGTGAGAATTGATAGGCTATGAGTTTAATTTGAAGGCTTCCACAGCTACTGCCTCCTTTATCACATAGGGCGATTCCAGATAAGGAAAACACTCTGCTGCCTAGAGAATTTTTGATTCCCTGGCCAGTAAAGTATAACCACTCTCTCTGAGGACATGAAGGATTACATGATGAATGATGTGAGTGGATAAATAATAAAGGCTGATTTAACGGCAGAGGTGGATTCTGCGGCTTTGAACATTCTCATTTGTGAGAACACTGATACTACCATTTTATACGAATTATGAGATATGTGTTAATATCACCAAGACTTGATGAGTGCTAATAAATGTATGTACATATTTGTATGCTCAGGAACAGCAACAGCCCCCCCCCCCACCTCCCACACATACACAGCCCCATTCAACTCTGTCCAAATAAAATGAAAAGGCTGAATGAGATGGGTCCGGAGGAGGAAACACAAAAGGATGAACAGTGGTGTGATTGAGAATCGATAATAGCCATAAGCCAGGAATTTTTGCAGGGAGGAATCTGAGATATGAGACTGAGGTTGGGGGCTAGATCTCAATGAGGCTTTATGGCTTCATCACCCCTCCTGTGGCTCCTGTAATGATGGAGAAAGAGACAAAGCACAAAAAAGGTTTGAAGGGTGATGGCAGTAAAAAGGGACAGCCAGTGGACAGAAATGAGGGTCAAAGAAGTCTGTAACATATACAAATAGGCACAAGAAACTGCGAGAAACAGTAATATGTACAATATTCATCGATCAGTTATGTTACATCATAGAAATCCTATGCAGTTTACTAATGAATAGAAAACTGCATAATTGCAAAATACACACAACCCATTATAAGGCACTGCTTGACACAGTATCAAAATAAATAATTATGTAGACAACACAAAAAAATGAAATGTATTTATTCAACATTGCACTGGATTTATAATCCATAAAGTCTTTTAAACAAACCAATGGAAGATGATCAGCGACGCTTACTAATGCTGTCTCTCTGGGTTTGCCATACAAAAGTTGTGGGGTATTAGTGAAGGGACCTGGGACCACAAAGGGCAGTGCATTGCACTCTAATGCAAGCTCTGCAACGCTTGTAATCACAAAAGACTATTGAAGAAAGATATTTATGCCAAAAGAATTATTCACATTGAAGTAACTAGGTACACACAAAAGTGCCCACAGAACAGCCTTCAGCTGTTAACACTGTAGACTGAAGCAGTTAGTACATGGGGCTGTATTGGCATTATAATCAACAAAAGCTACTCCACTGAGCCTTCTCTAACTGTTTTGTCGTGCTGGAGCGCAGCTTCTCAATTTGAAAAAAATAAAAAATCTATTTAACTCTACAGGCAACTTCATAATCTTCTATCCAAGAGTCGATTACTAAAACACAAATTTTATCTTTCACATTAGTGATGTTTGTTAATGTCACTTACTGCTGTTTCATATCGTGTTATATATGCTGCTCTCTCTGTGGTAAATGGCCAGTTTTAAAAAGTTGAGTGAGTTTCTGTAGTTGCTACTTTGATCAAGTTTCTCTTGTAAAAAAAAATAAAATAAAACAATAAAAATTTAAAACTGAATAAAAAAAGAAACAAACAAGACGTATATATCAGAGGTTTAAAGCTAAAATAAGATTTTTTTTAAAAACTGCAACTACTACTGTTGCGTCGCAGGGATTGTGCACAGTGGGATTTCATCACACACACTTCTTTCATGCATTTTTTTTCTTCCAAAAGCTGACTTTGCAGTTGTGCTATTCTCTAGGTGCAAGCTGAGATGGAGAATTCAATTATCTGTTATATCTGACAAGGCCTAACTCAAATTGTACGGTTATGTCAATACACAGCGCACATAGTGTAGCACCACCAATTGTAACAACGGCTTTGACACTTGTAGAAACACTTTTGAATGAATGGCCACAGGTTTTTCAAACACGGGCCCAAGCCACCATCAGAATGAAAGAAATTAATACAGTTCTTCGGTGACAATTAGAGCTTTTCATTTTGTCAAGGTTCAAAATGTAGGCTGGATAAAATAGGTAAGTGAGACAGCTAAAGGAGAGAAGAGTGCACTTTTAGAGAGGATGAGTTAAAGCCCTGGAACACATTTATAACCTCATAAAACTGGGGCTTTCACTCAAGAAGAAAAAAAAAAAAGAGTATTTTTCTTCTACAATTACAGCTTACATTTATAGGAAAACACCATCTCAATGGTTACTTACAGAGAAATTCCAGAATATTTTATTTTCAAGAACTGCACTAACAACAGATTCTCACAGTTTGGTTTTTTTTCTTTGTTTTGTTTTTTTTCTTCTGGCAGGCCTTCTTCTTTCTTTGGGTTTGTTGAGGCAGCTGTGGGAGTTTCTTGTCCATATCCACAGTCAAGTGTTCTGATCAAGACAAACCATCTGGTGCTGGACCCAACCTTCTGCAGTTTGACCTGGCATGGTTGTGTCCACCTGCCTTCTGTGCTTCTCAAAAGCCACAAAGCTTATCTGTCCTATTGCTTTTATGGCTCGTTATGAGTTGAAAGCTGAAATTATGAGCAGTCGTTGCTGATAACATCTTAGAGTCCTGTAGTGAAAGGATTTTAGCATCTAGTTAAATAGAAAGAGAAAGAAAGATGGTTTTGCTGAATCGGTGTGGCTTTGTGGACATCACACGTGGACTGTGGAAGAAAGGGCACCAGCAAATTAAAGTACCTTTAACGAGAAATAAACCTTTCTTTCGAGACAAAAAGTGAAATAAACTTTGTCTAGCTTTTCCTGAACCTTCTACTGTTGTCTTCTCTGATAGCTGTGGATTATACAGTTCATTGACATTCTCACCAGTTGATTGTGATTTCCTATTCAGCCCTTTGATCCAGGCCAGATTTAAAAATTCTGTTTGTGAACCGTCCATACCTTTGGTCTGTCGAGCGCTTGGCAGGATTGGAGGCTGACAAGCCAAGCAATCGTCACCTCCCCTTGAAAAGAGCCAGGGGTAGTGTGAGATTCATGGTGTTCAAAGCACCTCTCTCCTCCTTCATCATTATGTAGGATGATGCCACTGTACCCACTGATATACATGAAAACATGCATTCTGTAGCTATAAAGTCTTCACGTTCATCGCTCATCATATATTTAACACGATTCATGTTATTCATTTCTTTATTTACTGGCTCTATCAGTTATCTCATGTTATGATTACATAATGAGGGTAAGCTGAACTCACTCTATAGGAATTTATTTAAAAAAGCAAATATACATGAGCACAGTTTTCTCCAAATGATAAATATTAATGTTAGTTAAGCAAATGTGAGCTGAATCCCTCAGACTCAACTAGTTTGCTTCCCAATTTCATCCCTTGGCTTTGTTTCATCTATGGTGATGTGTGGTTTTTCATCAAGATTTCACAATATTTCAAATTATTGCATGCATGTACTCTTGGGAACAAGGTAAAAAGGGCACTGTTCCCCTCAAATTGCCAGAGAGTTTTAGCAGTAGGGTTTTGTTTTTTTAAAAATGGCTTTTAAGTAATTTGTGGATATTTTTAAAAGAAAGACTCCGTTTGTAAAACACAACACAGTGGCTTAACTCAAAGCTTTTGATGAAAAAAATGGACTGGGGACATGATAAGAAATATAAAAGGATTTATATCTTACCGTAAATTCCGGACTATAAGCCGCTACTTTTCTCCCACACTTTGAACACTGCGGCCTATACTAAGGTGCGGCTAACGCATGTCTTTTTTTTTTTCATGCCGCCAAAAACATTTTGCCTCGTAACAGTAGACCAATAAAATTGGTAGGTAGTTCACAGAGGTCCAATGAAATTGTGCGATAAATCAAGCGCACTTTCACAATTAAATTTTTGTAAATCAGTCATTTGTACTCACCCTCATCAAAATGGAAAACACTCGAAGAAAAGCACATGATGCAGCGGCGAGAAATCATTTACCAAAACAGGCCGCATGCGAAGAGTATCTTTAAATCAAGTCTGCCAGTGGATCCTAAATGCGTGGAGCCGTGTCAAAACATCCACCATCACCAACGGGTTTCGAAAGGCTGGACTGCTGCGTGATGAAGAGGACCACGTGCGCTCAAGTGAGAGCGACAACGAAGAGACTGAAGTGAGTGACGAGATCCCG